>MU846164.1:16540-80913 GCA_030867225.1 Colletotrichum caudatum
AAACACTGACTGGTCAAGTGGCTGGAGGACATGGGAGGTATGTGGTGGCAAGAATAATAGATGGACGTTGTTGGTATAGCATAACCACATAAAATCTGCCGTCGTATGGCTCCCATGCCCATCCAGGATAAGGAGTCTGGCCTGATCAGGTTGAGAGGGCTTAGTCTGAAGGAGGAAGACCTTTTCTAGCCATTCAACAGCAGTGGCATCAGTAGTCCATCCATTCTCTGTTGCTGTGAATTGCCACCCATTATATGGGTTAAGATCCAGAGGGAACCACTGCTGCTGGACTGTCTTGCCCTTATATATAACCAAGGGATAGATAGCATTGCCTTCAGCAGATATACACTCAATAATAGATACCCAGGCTCGTGATCCAGGCTGCTTTTTCCTTACAGAATTCGTCTCTGCCCTGCCCAGCACTAGCCCATTATCTCCCTTGCCCTCAAGGATACCAGTCTCATCCATATTATATCGATGGGTTGGTTTAATGGCTGCGATATGAGGCATCGCGAGATATTTGAACCAGTCCCTGATAACCTCAGTAGATGCTCCATTAACGCGTCTAGAATCAATAGAGCGACTTCTCTGGACCTTAATAGAGGGATTCCTCTGCAGAAAGGCATTCACCCACTTCTTTCCAATCGGTCTATCATCACCCATCACACAGAGGATACGCTGGGCGAAGTCCCTCAGTTGTTGATGGGTTGGCGCAAGACCGAGGTCTGCCTGGATTTGCACCCAACTAGCCAACTTGGCCTCCTGGCTGATAGATAATCGTTGGTAATCAGAAAAGGCCTTGGGCCTTGCCTGGGCACCAGTTATGCGGTTTTGTAATGTGGTCTTAGGGATGCCGTAGATACGAGCTGCTTGGCGCTGACTGGTACTATTAGCAATAGCCCTAATTGCCTGGTTGAGGTCATCTTCGGTATATTGAACCATTGGGCCATAAAGAAGCCATATACGAAAAATGAAGCGATTTGAACAAAAGCAGTAAAAGTGGTGATTGTTTGAAATAGGAGGGTTGTGGTGGATAGTAGGGTTGATGAGGCATTTTTGGGTGGTCGGAATGGGGGGGTGGTCGGGAAGTGGGTACGTTGACTTATAAGAATTCTGCGTCAAATCTGATTTGGAGGCCATCAATGGAGCAAAGCTACCTACTTATCGTCGGTTTGACGGCTGATACATGCCTGTGCGTGCATCATGTTGAAGAGTTTCTCGGATCTTTCGGCTATTTCGGCCAGCCTTTTATCGATGTCATCGAAGCGCTGTATGTTGCATGACCCGGATGCTGATAGTGTGTAATTCGTCCCACAAACTGGGCGGTGGCAATGCTGAGAATGACATGCCTGTTGGGCCTCGTTAGCATATCGACCGGATCGACTTTCCACCTTTCAAGAGACTTTCTAACGTGATGGATGTTGTAAGTCGCCATAGTAACTCTCTCGTACCAAGCTCAAGGGGCAGGGCGCAAGATTCACTGGCAGATATGTCGCTCACCGAGAGCCATGGCGGATCTCATCTCAATTGGACTTCTATTTAATTAAATTGAAATATTCACTGTTGCCCTACTCAAATAGGGAATGCTCGCGGACTCGCACCTTTCAGCGAGGGCAACATTCGTCAACCAAACATAGACCTGCCGTGGATGGTGAGGGTTATTTCGAGAGGCCGCTTGGGACCCGACATAACGGAACGCGGGGCTGTTGACAGTATATTGATAAGGCTTTTACTCAGAGAGAGCAGCCTCGGTTCACAAACCAACGGCACACCCGCACGCGTGCATGCATGATACTCGCAGCCGGTGAGAGCCCCCGTCCAAATAATTGGACGAAGCTTGTCCACGTTGAGCAATGCTGCGCAGATATTACTGCTTGCAAAGATTCATATCGTCTTCAGTGAACCAACGGTCATAAATACGTGACTTCGATTATTGAGCGCAATCGCGTTCCGATCAGCTGCGAGGGATCAGCACACCGGCAATGATTTCTCCGTTGGGAATGTTCGCTAAGTTTACTACATACAATGAAGGGCACTGTCAGCTATGGGCAACGTGATGCATCAGAAAACAGCCTTATTCCCAGCTTTCGGCCACTGCGTTGCAAGTACTATATATTCAGAGTTGCTTCTGCGGTAGCATCTCGTAATTGGCACATCCCTAACACCAGCGATGCGACTCTCACCTGATGCGGTCGAGAGCAAGCGCCCAGACCGAGCAATGCTGTCACTGAGACGGATTTCTCTCCTACTGACCAATGAACTAGTTTTCCCAGCCGTGCAACCCCGCACTGGTGGAGGAGGATCCACTGTTCTCAATTGGAAGGTGGGGCACAAGTGGGTGACGAGATTCGCATGACTTCGTAGCGCCTTGGCTGCACGTTTTACTGAGGCCACTTGGTTGGGCAAGAAAGTTGCGACGACCTTCCGCAACTTGAGGGTTCTTAAAGATAATTACTTCTCGTTCAGCCCGGCGCTGTCACCTCCAACGAATTGATGCGGCGCCTTCTTATTAATATGATTGCGAAAAGGTAGCGGAGGTGTCGAGGATTTCCTCTCTCGATGCATGAGATGGACAATGTTCAGAAGCGTGACGCTCTAGTGCACAGACACACAAAGAAGTAACACAATCTTTACCGCGGAGGCAAGACCCCTTCGGATGCTGTAGGATTAATCAAATGTAGAACAAGTCAGGACTTTTTTCCAAGGAATCCTAGCTGGATAATTAGTCGTTTCGCCTGGAGAAGGAGACAATGACACACTATTTGGGTCGTCGTTGCCTCATCTTCCTAAAAGCACGCAAGAATTCTGCAGTTGTCTGCTGTACATAATACCTCCACAAAGAAGTCATTTATTCCGATGATTTTGAAAACATCTTTCCCCGGTCAGCAGCCTTAAATGGATAACCTAAGCCCATGCCAGCACGACTTTGGATTCCCAGTTGTTATGCCAACATGAACCCCGTTCCAACTTCAGCTCATTGTTTCTTGAGCGTCATCTACTGTTCGTCCTTCACCACCTTCTTGGGTCTACCAAAACACCGACGGAAGCTATGTGTAGCATTAGTACCCATTAAGAACGCATCGGTGAATGGCTTTTGGCTCTGCCAAGCGACGCATCCGACAGCATTGCTTCACCGGTCATCAAAACACCAAAGAAGCGAACTCTTAACGAAACACTCACCCCTCCGCCCTCCGTCTCCCGAATGACAGATCCAATCTTTGCCTGGGAAGAACTAGTCAGAGATTTCGTGTTAGGGTTCATCAAGTGTAACGCACCTGGACAGGTTCTAAGGTACAGAATGCTATCCTGGGCTGGCACTCCTTCCGTCGTCCGATACGCTTTTGCAGCCGCATTGACTGGCTCATCTCAGTCAATCATCAGACGCAGGTCACCCAAGCAGGTACGCAAGGGCGCTGTCATGCTCAGAATTCATTCAAATCTTCGGCTCGAAGGGATCTGTGATCGAGGATTCGTCCCACATGTGTCTTGTCGATGGACCCGCAATTGCGCCTTATTTTTGTCATGAAGACTTTCATGAATTGCACCAGCCCATCATCTCCTACGTTCATGTCTTGAAGGGGGACATGATCCGAGTTGTCGAAACGTTTATCAGCGGTTTCCTGAGCGAGGCCGAGGAAATTGCGGACATTGACATATTCTTCTGACGACTTGACGTAGAGCTGGCCAGAGAACAGATTTAGTTCAGTGGCAAGCTTAGCAGGCAAGGCACGAGTCGCTTGGTGATGTGGGATAGTGTACAAGTCCAATGAATCAAGGGCTCGAAAGCCCATGTTCGGCCGTGGGGCGTATAAATGCAGAGACACATAGCGGCCTTGTGTTATCTCAGGGAGAAGTTCATGCGCCTCATAGGGACTGAGGATGATGGCAACCTCAACGACGCCGGTCTCCGAGGCCCTTGTCAAGATCCACTGCACGGATCTTTGGAAGAGATCAGATATATGGCTTTTGCGGAATGGTATTATGGTCCGAGCGAAATCTGTCGTCACTAAGAATCCCGAAGGGAATTTCTCCACATTATAGTGCTGTGCGGCGCTGGTTTCAGCTAGTGCCACAAAGGCCGGCATGTAAGCTTCTGACCCGACCGTAAATATTCCTTGAGAAACAAAGCGCCGGAGGTCTGGGTGTACAGAGTGCTCTGCGGGATCCGCAGGTGGGGGTCTCTGTACCTCCTTTTCTTCCTCAACTTCCGGAGATAGCTCACGCTCTTGTTCTTCTCGGAAGGTGGCTGATTCGGAATCCCTGCCTCCGAACTCAAGAAGTCTCTCGGTAATGGCATCAAAGTCCGGCGTAGAGGTAGAGATAGAACTTTCGGAAGTTGGCTGCTGAGTGGGCCTGTATCTCGTCTCGAGAGTTTGAGCTTCGTCTTCGAGGAATTCTTCAGCATCCTGGCTGTCAAGTTGGGTTGATCCGTCTTTGTGGGCTTTCATCCACAACATCTTGTGGCGCTTGTGGCGTCGTCCTTGTTTTGCCCAAAGCCGAATGCCGCGCCGAAGATCGATGAACGTCTCTGAGATGGCCCACTTGAGAACATCTGCAACGGTAATCGTAGAATTATGAATTGAAAGCCATGGACTGATCTTTTGTTGAATTTCTTCTGGGACGCAAAATGTCACGGACTGTCCCTTCCCCAGCTTCCGCATCCTCATACAGGCTAGCGACAATGTCAATTTATATTCAAAAAATGTGTTTTGAATTCACCAACATACCTTGAACCAGTCGATCTTTGGTCAAATTTGCGCCAAGGGTTACAGCAGCGCGATATTCATCAGGGAGCTTCAGATCTGTCCCTCTGGTGTGGGCCTCGTCAAGAAACACCAGGCAAACGTCAGTTTGGCCTGCGAACGGAGAAGTCTGGAACGTTTCCACACGGCCTTGTCTATCTACCACACAAATCTGGTCGTCCTCGTCGCAGAAGATGACGGCTTGGGTACGCTTGTCATCCTCCAGCATTTCCAGCCACCTATTAGCAAATCCAAGGTTATCAAGCTCAAGGACTTGCGCGCCGACATCCAAAATGACCCGAACGGGTGGCTTCAACCGAGTCACGACCTCCAGCAAAGCCTGTGCTTCAGACAGACATGCTGTTCTGTGCTTCGGCATCAAAGCCACAGAGTTTTCATCCTGAAGAAGCCTTTCCATAACCAGGGCGTTTGTGTGTTTCTGTTCGTGGTCTTCCACCTGTGAGACGGTGAGTGGCAAGAAAGCTCGCGAGTCGTTGGTTCCGCTAAAGCCTGTGGTTGGATGGCACTTTTCCTCGCCAATGTCCCATCCCGATGCTGAGAGCTTTTAGGGGAACTCTTTCAGCTCTTTAGGAAACACGATGTGCTCGAGGAAATAATCCACCGCTGCTTTTGAATATCGCAGACACGGAAATACCTGCTCGATGCATTGCTGACGATCTTCCAAGTTGACACCTGATAATTGGTGAAAGGCATGTGGCAGACGATCGCTGTCCTCTACCCAAAAGCCGTATTCCATATCTGCCTGGTCAGATCGAACGAGATGATGGAAGCTCAGAAACATGTCCCGGTCTGTCAAGCCGCCATAATAGTAGCTTAGTGACGTAAGAGTAATTATGACGTCCGGATGACTGAACTCAGACCTGGGACTGGGACTGTCTTTCGCTCGATACGGCACCGCAAGACGTGTGCTGGGATTTCTGTTTGATGCCAGCCCGAAATCGACCTTCCACCTCTTTTGGCAGAACACAAATGAAAGGACTTGCAAAGCAATGAGTCCACGTAATAGATAGAGAGTGTTCTTGGCCGATTCAGACCAGAGTCTGGAGCTCTCAACTGATTCGATCTCCTCCGGGGCGAGGTTGGCCTTGTAGATGTAGTTGAACACGGCGTTCTGAATCCCCTTTCGCTGCTTTGCCATAGGGAGTCCCGTGATTCCTTCGGTGCTGAGGCGATGGGCAACCAGACTGAGCACTCTGTCTTTCGCATCGTCCTTCAGGATTCGTAATCGAGGAAAGCATCCTTTATGTATGTATGATACCTCTATTGAATCGGGATGCTCCTCTTCAACTTCGCGAATAATTTGTCGGATGACCTTTAGAACTTGGTGAATACATACCCATCGAAATGGGCTGTGCTCAACTGGTCGCTGGGTACCTATCGTATAAACCAGCTCGAATTTCACACTGAAATTTTCGTCACTTTCATCGACTATATCACGCGATGACTGATCCAAAAAGTCTTTGGTTCGGAGCAGAGAGCGGCTGACGTCCATACTCCCGGAGATGGCACTCTCAATCCCCATCAACTGGAAGGATAGAATGTGCTCGGGCTGAACTAGCAAGACACCCGCGGACTCCATGCAATCGCGACATAGGGATCCTAGTGCTTCCGCTTCGCCAAGGCCCACCCTGAGGGCACGAGAGAAAGGTAAGTGGAAAATTCGTCTGTTTAGCATCCCTCCAAGCTTCGATTCGAGCATCTGCAGCATCTGTTTCGACTGCGGTTTGGCGACGACAATACGAATGAGACGAGACCTGTCTGCGAGAGCAGCTGCGACTATGGGAACGATAACCGAAGACTTTCCTTCGCCCATGTTCAACTGCATGACCGTGTTCTTCGCCGAGGGCGGCTCCCGCATTTGTTTTGCGATGCTCTCTTGAACTTCCCGGACCATGATGCCGCTCTCAACTTCCAGAAGCAAAGTGTCAGGATGGTCCAGGGGCTGCCAATTGGTATGTCCCGGATTTCGTAGTTCGTTGAAAAGCATGGCAGGGTCGTCCCAGTGGGCCAGCATCCGCTCTGCGCGTTGGAGCTGGGTTATGGCAGTGGCATATTCAGTAATGCATCCCTTCCATTCGTCTGGTGTACTGTGGATGTGGTCCTTGTTGAGCCGCTGTAGAATCAAGGTTGGCGAAAGTCGAGGTCTTGAGTAGATGTCAGGTATTTTGGATAAAAAACATTCGAGTCCAGCTTCGGGCCCCAGAACTGCTTTGATCATGGCATTGTAGTAACATTCCACTCGTTTCTTGCACTCCTGCAGGTAGAGTACAAGGTCATCTTTCATGCCTGTTCCAGAAATCTGAATATGATCGCTCGCAGTGTCCGCGCCTTGCAGTGCTTTCAGACTTGCATGCAGATCGTTGATATAGCGTTCCTCGTAAACGTTATTCATTCTGCTGCTCAAACTGCTAAGCACCTTGAGGAGGCGGTGTCCTGTCTTCTGAAAATTGGACCGTATTGTCATGCTCAGCACCAGGGTATCAAGTGAAGGAGCCAGTGGCGCTGCGAGCCTAAAGCTATCATCGTCACTCATGAAGCGAGGCTTTCCCAACATAGTCCACTCTGGCGTTACCAACAACGGTGAGGTTGCGTTCGGACGGGCTACCACTAAGGGCAGAAATATCGCAATTTTTCGGAGATACTGTTGGAAACCAAGGTTGTTGTACCACGTCTCGAAGTAAGTTCTGACTTCCGGCAGTACTTTCTCCATATTCAAGTAGCTGTACCACATCTTTCTATCTTTGTGGTGTGAGAGGATCTCAGGCTTCTCGCAGGGCCATTGGGATGAAACGTATTCGATAAAACTGGATATTGCCTGGCCTTTCTTCTGATAGTACAAGAGCATCCGTCGTTTCTTGTGTGCTTTGACGCTCTCATACGGTTCTTGGCTCAGGGAGAACTCGGGACAGTAGGTAAATGGCTGGAGGCACGCTTCAAGAACATTCTGTAGTTTATTTTTGTCCACTTTTGCGCCGGATGCGAGCTTGAAGTCGGCGGCAGAAGGGGTACACAACTGAATCAGCTCCGAGATCATTCGAAAAGATGCCAGTGTCTGGATGACAGCCATATCGGCGCTGTCCGAAAAGGCAAGTGTCGCTAACCAGACCATGAGATCGAATTTTCCACTGGTGTTGATAAGGGTCTTGTGTAAGGTGACCCAGTTTTGGGCAATGAAGTGGGAGGAGGACTCCAGGAGTAAGCCGCCGTCATACGCCACTACCGCCAATGGGATTGTGTTGTCGCGACCACAGACTGCTGGAACCCGTTCGAGATAGCGCCAAAGATGGCCATCGATATCAAAGGGGAGGGGCTGGATCAAGGTAGATTGACCGGAAAAGATGACATGGGATATCGAGTATGCCTTCGAACTTGACGCCGACGTGTCTCGGTCCCTGGACTTGTACACGTGGTCGTACGCAGTTGAATGACGCTCTGCTCCAAACTTTGAGACTCTAAAAGTTGATGACCGGATGTTGTCTCTCCTAAGCAAATCCAGAGAGATATGATCTAATGCCGGAGGCTCGAGGTACGATTGCGGGTGGAAAAAATGCGACCGCGCTGACTCGTCGAAGATCCGGCATACGTACTCGAAAAAGAGTCCGTGCTGAGACAGGAAACTGAGTTCCGGCACCCACTCAACAGTCTGCATGACACGTTCGTGGGAGGGATAATAGCTCCTTCCAGGTGTAAGCCTTGCAAGACGAGCAAGGATCTGGAGATTCTCCTCGGTCAGAATATCGAATGACTTCATCGAAGCCGAGTTCAGAATAGAAAGAGCCTCCTCCGTGCCAGTCTTACCGGAGAGCGGATCCGGAAGACAGAACGAAGTACTAGCGTGAAGGTAGCAAAGGAAGAGTTTGCTCTGCCGATTCCCATTGCTGACGAGTCTCCCCAGCTTTTCGTCGATATCGTAAGCATGGATCCTTTGATCGAAACCTTTCCCGATTCTGACTTGGACATGACCCCGTCTGGAATTATACGTCAACGCTCCCTCCAGGGCCAAGACTTTACGAACAGTAGGAAGTGCAGGATGCCGGGGATCGGCTTTCAAAACCAGCTTGTCTTGTAGTCCTATCAAGGTCCCAATTGACTGACAGGAATCGATCGACATGCCGCGATACTGCCTTGAAATCACTGATGCGGTTCCCGGCCTCAAGGTAAAGTCAAGCCTGGAACGGTGGAGGTCGATGCGAACCGGCCGGCTGGAGTCGCTATACAGAACATGTATCCAGAACTGCTCCTCGAGGGGTGCAAGAATTTGCGCCAGCAGTTTCGCTGACTCACTATTAACATCAGTGAGAGTGTGTTCGTCCCGAGAAAGTACCCACAGACCAGAGGCCTGTCGTCTTCGGAGCTTCCAGTTTGATGTCGTATGTTTCCACGGAGTGAGGACGTCGTAGAAGTCGACACAGTGTTCGTGGTGGTTGTACCAGTGAACATAATCGTTCACGAATGCCGTTGGAACCTTTCCCTGCAGATGCCGAGATGGTACCAAGTCGTATTTTCTTTCGCCTTGAACGGCGTGCACTAACAGGTCAGAGTCCTCTGTCTCGCCGCCATTGATGAGGCACACATGAACTTCATGCCCCAGGTAGCCTGCCTTGGAAGAAAATTGCATTCCCGGAACGGGACTAAGCATGATCTCAAGGGACAGCCGGCCAAATAATTTTTGATAAGTTGGGTGGGCTAGGTATCCGCTTGGGAGATGATCTACAGGTACGCCACTGACAAGGAGCTCCCCAGTCACAAGACTGAAGTGGACGTAGAGTGGTAGAGGAGTTGCGGTTAAGCTAGCGAGCCAGTGATTGTGCATGTCGGAGAAGACACTCCAATGGCCGCTGGGTTTGTACGCGGCCCAAGATGCTTTGATGGCGTCATCGAGGGCGGGGCTATGCTCCTCAGCTATTCTCACTGACAAGAAACGATAGCAGTGGTAGGATGTTCTCTGCCATCGGGAGTATAGGAATTGAACTGTCCTCTCGAGTGTGCCAAGAAGCGATTGGGAGTATTCCTGGATTCCGATGGAGCATTGCAGAAAGACAGATGCAACTTCATCAACTGAGAGGATGGATTGCTGGAAGCCCGGGTCCGTGTTGAATGTATCCGCACATATCAAGAAGATTTCCATTGCTCGGCACTGCAGTACCATCTTCTCGTCATCATTGAGAGTCGTTCGAGCCTTCCCTCTGAGATCCTTGGCCCAAGCAAAGGTAATTCTTCTCGCCTCGCACAGATAATCGAGACATCGTTGCTGAATGGTCCGGGATTGGGTGAGAGAGAGTAATCGACAAGTCAGAGATATAAAGGTGGCAAGGGCTGTCGAAGACTGCCAATTTTGTTCAAACCGGCGAGTGGCATCGCGAATGCCTTCAAGGAGCCTGTTTGCAAAGTAGTTGTCTTCGAGGACGCTGTGGGCGCTTCGCACCACCGTGTCGCTGTCCGGGCCTGCCTGGTAGATGCATTGAAGCACGACTAACCCTACATCTCGCTTCTTGAAGTCAATTGTTGGCGAGAAGAGCTGGATAAGGACGTTCTGCCACTGGATTCTGTAGCCGAGTGGGATTTGTGCTAAGGCCTTGTACTCGTCGAGTGCCATACCAGTAGGGCACATGTCCTGCGTGGCTATGACAGCGTTTGGCGGCGGGCCACTTGGGCTCGATGCAGGCCGGAAAAGAAATCTCTGCAAGCCAGAAGATTGCTTTGAGAGTTTGTAAGTGCACATTTCCGGAATCGTATCCGTGGTCTTCAAATCGTTCACAAAACAGGATCGTTTGTCATCATAATACGAGAAGTGTAGCCCGTTGTTGAGACAGATCTGTGTTTCGACAGCGGTGCCAACGTCAACGGGATTTCGATGAGTCACCACATTAGGCTTGGTACCCGACAGCAGGCCAATACGCTGCGGTACAACATTACGGAGGAAGAAGTCCGAAAGTGCATCATATTCCTCCAAGGCGTAATGTGATGGTGGTCGATTCTGGATACCGTGTTCGAGTTTGAGAACGTCGAGGAGAACGAACATGCTAGCCTCCCTCCACTGCCCGAACGTTTCCGGTAGAGCAAGTTCGAAAACAACCGACTTCGCCTCGAGATTACTTTTCGGCAGAGGCCATTCATGAACGTAGATACGGATATTTTTGGCCTCATCTCGATATGAACATCTCTTGCACTGCTTCTTGTGACGTGTAGACGGGCCTGTCGTGTAATCAAAGACATCCTCGTATTCACACTGGCCGTTGTTAAACTGCTGCATGAGGAAGTTGTGTTCGGCTTGCTTTCTCGCAAACTCCCGGCGCTTGTCCTCCCGGTCCGAAGAAGCTTTTGCTTGTACTGCGTTGAAAAGGGCTTCATGCCTTGGCGATTGGTTGAAGAATCTCACTGCAAAACAGTCAGAAGTACCGAATGATGTGTAAATTCCGAAAGTGGGTGAACCAGAAATTGCGTTGTCAGACCGATTAGTCAGGTAAGTCTCTGCGTTGAGAAGACGACACATTTGTTCTCTGAACGGCAGCAAAAGACTTTGAAATAAACTGCGTGGAATGCCAGGTTCATAGTCACGCAACAATGGATGAATGTGGACAGCAGCCATGTCGCAGGCGATCCAGAGTTCCAGGATCGTCAACAACATGACGGAGAGCGACTCAGGATTCCCGTCGTATAAGCCAATGCAGGCACAGTGGTAACGCTCAATGAGATGGCGAAGTTGAACGCAGGTATTGGTGTGATCGTGCACCAGCTGTGACTTCATCCACGTCTGGAGGTTGTCCTCGACCCAAGACTCAAAAGATGCGAGGCTGAGTAACAAATGCTCTCTGTCGGGCGAGTCGGCGAGCTCTGGAAGCGTATCGGAGTCATATTGAATCAATGTCCAAGATGGAATGAACTGGTGATTGTCAGGCCTGTTCTTTCGATGCTCGAGCGAAGCAAGGAACAAGTCCAAGTCCGAGAGCTGCATGTTCGTATCTTTCGAAAAGTCCAAAGATTCCAAGCGTGAAAGCTTGGAGCCCCAATCAGGCGAGTCTTGCTTCTGGATGAGTGTCCATCTGTCTAAAAGGAACTGGTTGGCCCGACACATTCGTTCACGAACATGTTTCGAAGCGAGGTTCTCAACGCTAGGCCCGAGTTTGATGAGTCTCCTGGAGAGTTTCGCGGTCATCGAATAGATGATGTCGGAGCGGAACTCAAAGCCGATGCAGCGTTCAAGAACCTCAGCCATGAGAAATGCCATGAATGACTTGTAGGCGTCAAAACTCAGGTCAAGATTCTGAGATGATCGACTGAAGGCCAACTGAAGGCTCACCCGGATGAGCATCCAGGTCGGCGATCTTCGCCAAGGAAATCGGGCATTCTTCCAAAGCACTTCTTCTCTTGTGTTTTTCCAAATTCTGGTTCCATCCAGAGGCTGTCCTACAGATTGCAGGAAAGCATTCAGGAGCTCAGTGACAATCTTGGGATGGGTAGTATCCCGATGCTCGTCCTGTGCCTGTCCTGCTTTGTTCGCCTTGGGCTGGGTGTCAGGCGCCGGCTGAGCACTCATCTTCGCCAGGGTCGCGGCAAGGGTTTTATAGAAGCCGGGCTCGCGAGCTATAGTAAGACTGATGCCGACTGCCTTTCCAGGAAAACTTCTGCGCAGCCGCCCTTTGGTCGTGATGACGGACTTGTTGGTTGGCGATAGCTCAAAAGATTCGACATGAAGTGCATTCTCAGCCTTGGTGATCAAAACACCGGCGTTTTGCTCCCTTATGTGCAGAGGGATGGCGTCGCCTGTAGTGTCTAGTTAGAAAATCATCTTACTGATCCACGAAGTGACTTACCAGTTTCTTGCAGTTGGTCCAGCATCGCCACGAGTTTGCCCTCGTCGACAGCCATAGTGTCACTCAAAGTATTGTGGACTTGAAGCATTGCTCGCATCATGGTCGTTGCCGATTTAGCGACTTTCGATAGCTCACCATCAAGGGTGCCAAATTCAACAAGTGCATCGAGAGTGCACTGCAACAAAGCCGTCTCTTTCTGGCAACTGAAATCCTCAGCTTGAGGAAGGCGGGGGGTGAGAAACACATGGTTCACGACATAGAGAAGCGATTTCTCAGACATGGTTTCGTTGCTGTCGTGGACTGTATTGCATTCCATGATAGTAGACAGTAAAGACGAGAGAAAAGGATATCGGATGGGGCGAGTGGTCGAATACAGAGAGATTAGCAACCAGCCTAGTATGGAAGAATGAGGGACCATGGAAGGGAAATGAACGTGGAGAGTTTTGGTGAGTCTCAACAAATAAATGCAAAGCCGAGGTCTCCCCTTCTCGAAAGTTACCTGCGATCGCCAAGAGCAGGTGTGGGCAATACTGTGACTGTGATACGCCCTCAGTCGATTCTGATTTGTGCGGGAGGCCGTCTCGGGAGTCATCCCCTGGTGTGGGGGTTGGGTATCAAGATATAGCAATTGCCAGTCGCCGATGCAAGTTCCCTGTGAGTTTGCGTCACAAGCAACGACAGGTCAGCGGTATCGCAAGCCCTAGCGAATAGAATATGCCTGCCTTATCTTTGCCGGGACTAATTGCACTTCAGGATACGGGCGAGTGGAAACAGCTTGTTGCTTGTGCCGACAGGTTCAGGCATATACCAGACAGATCCCGCACGAAGCTGCAGATGGCGGAGCAGTCTGGTCGGCTCACTCGCTGACGCTGGGTCAGGCGGCTCGCTATGGTAGTCCGGGTTCCTCAGATAAGGTTCACAGTACATTTACAAAGGGGCGGATCTGCGTGGGCCCGCTCGACGGACGAAGCAGACCCCATGGTGCCGTCGACGGAGCGCGCTGGTGAAGCTGCGGCCCGCGAGCGAAGCCAATCGTATGTGCAGTGGAGGATCCACTAATTATTGCTTCCCCGGAGCACCCTGTTCCACTCGAAAGTGCCCCTGGATCCGTTCTCAGCTCTGCCAATAGAGAAGAAGGAAGGCCAGAAGCGCAGAGGTACTTGTACATCGGGTGGCGGCATATTTCTTTTGTGATCATAGCAGCGAAGTACTAGCAAACGGCAACCGCAACGTCCAGTAGTTCGGGGCAATCTTGCCCTCCCGTTGGAGTGCGCTCAAGCCTGCGATGCTCGCCCCGTACCCTCCGGCAGCCTGTAGGATGCCATTTACCCAGCTCCTAACCAGAATCCTATCACCCGAACAGGGCTACCACTCGTCACCGCAGGCGCGGGCCAGGGAGACCTTCCTCTGTGCCAGCGGCAAGCCCTGTGAGACGAAGCGTAGGCAGGTACCATCGGGAAGGATGGATGAGTGGGAGCTGATTAGGTAAGATGGAGGCACGACGTAGGGAAGACAGATGGAGTTTTAAAGGATGGATGCCCGTTGAAGTGTGAGCAATCTGACAAGGGTGGATCTGGCCCATGACCCATGTGAGACTAGCCGCGGATTAATTCCGGCAGAAACTCCGGACCGGATTTCGCCAGTCAAGGGATAATCCAATGTCACGTGCTCGTGGGTCACGCTCTGTACTAGCCACAGCAGTAAGTAAGTAGCTCAACTTTGTGGATCCCGCTCGTTCCTCGCCCCAAACACAATACATCAGCCTTTGTGTGAGTTGGCCTAAGCAACAATTGCGTAATGAGCCAACGCAACGCAGCTTGTCGACAACCGCAAGGAGGATTCTCCGGTAAGGCTGGAGACGTCATCTACGTCAGAACCCAGCCAGGTGCGTCACCCAGTAGCTTTTATGGGTCCAACTAAAAGACTTCCAGCGAAGCGACTCCCAGCGAATCCCACTCTTACGACACCTATTAGCCAATCGAGCGATATTCCAGCTTGCATCTATGCTGGCCGAAATGTCCGCCTTCCGGGAAAAACGAAAACCCACCCGCCCAAACGTAGAGTCAGTCGAGGAATGTCAGCATCCAAGACGAATCTACGCGTAAAGGTCGGATCGCTTCTTGACTCACAGAAGCAGGAGAATATCGTCTATGGCTTTCTTGATCTAAAGGGCACCTTTCGATACCAGTTGGAGCCTGCATCAGACCAAGGGATAATACGAGGCGGCGCTGGTTCACAGAGAGTCGTCGTTCAACACAAGCAGATTAAATACCTCGAGCATTTTCGAGGGCGAAGAAGTGATGTGAAGGACAAGGTCCGGGAAATCCTGCAACGACGCCGTAATCGGCAGCTTGAAAGTGGCGAAATATGACGATACCTAACCCAATCTACATAAGACTGTAGGTCGCTTTTGATCATTGGCTCGCGGCTCATTCTATATTGGCAATAACACAATTAAAAGGCGGAGGCTCATCGTTCCAGAGCGCTACCCGGGTAACTGCTCCACGATCCTCGTGTGCCACGGCATTTCCTGGGGCTCCTAACGTGCTTCCTGAAGATGAATGCTAGACACTCTCTACAGTAACGTGTATGTTACATGGTATGCTATCACCAGATTGCCATGTACATTATTTAGGATCCTGGTGCCGGCTCCGAAATCGACGGCCTTGAGGAAGCCCTACTTGGCGAGGGCGCTCACCTGCATGTAGCAGGACGAAGCTCCTCATCCTGCAACGCCGAGAAATTGAACTGCAACGCCGAGAAATCGAACTGTAACGCCGAAACATCGAGTTGCAACGCCGAGATATCGGACAGCCACCAAACAACATTGAGAAACTGCAGAGGCGGGTTGAAAGGCTCGAGGAACGACATGAGGAGCTGGAAGAAGACTATTCTAAATTGAAGGGGCATCAAGAGCAAACTGATGTCGACATCGGAGATCTTGAGACTGATGTAATCGAGCTGAAGACCGGGTATGAAGAGGTCATGCAACAAATCCCAGACATATGTGACGAGTTTAAGGACTTGAAGGGAGACATGGAAGACACTCAGAGAAGATGTCCACGAGTTCATCAAGGACAGCATGGCGGAACAAATAGTAGAGTGTGTCGAGGCTCACGTAGGCAAAATGCAAGAGAAGATTCGCCAAGCTTTGCAATAGGTATGAGTATCCTGGACGCAAGAACATTGATTTGCAAGTTTGACGCGCATGCCTGTGTCACCGAGATCTTGAACATTGACCCCTCTGTCCAAAAGGTATCGAACGACTACGCAATCAATGCATACGGTTCTGCTTTTCAGACGATACAGTGCATTTCACCCATAGTTATCTCATGAAGTCAGAATGCAACGGAGCCTACATCAGGCTTACAAGCAACCAAATGCTGCATGGATTTTGTCATCTCTCCTTTCCGCAGCATAACGCAAAGCATTGATGCCTTTCGAATTGCCTACCATGATGTCCGCACTGTGATGCAGTAAGGCGGCGACTGACTCGATGTTTCCTTTCGAGCTGGTCAATTGCAGTGGGGGCCTGGCCCTGATACCCTACATCTTAGCGTTATAGGTATCACTGTAATCTGTAAGTGAGGCTTATTTTGTCACCCACCTGCCTAGGCCAAACGCACGCACAGTTTATTACGCCCTGGCTAAACCACCAGGCACTTGCTATCCGGGCCGACCTAGCTCATCTTGACAACAAAAAGGCCGGTGGTCTCTAGAAGGGAGCCGGTGAGAACGAATTGCTCAGCAAAGACGTCGTCGCCGAGTGTGCCAAATTTCTGAGAGGCGACGTCATCAAGCGGGACCCTGTCAGTTTGTTCTTTGGTTATCCGATTATGGATAACAAGAGGTTGTCGCCGAGCTGGTCGAATGCCCTAAGCAAGGATCTTCTCAAGATGAGGAGCTTTCGGTCGCAGGCTCGCAAACCAGACGGACCTTGTTATTGCTTTGCAGATTGGGATGAACTGAATGTATTGCATATACTGTATATAGACGAAGTGGTTACGTTGTTCCAGCAGGAGGAGCCTACACTGAGAGTTCAAGCCTATACTTTTCTAAACTTCTCATCAAACTCTTGCTGCAGGAGCTTGAATGCCTTATGAATTTGAATAAAACCCTTGCCGTTATCTCCCAACGCAGCTCATCGTGGAGGGAACAGATCTTCCACCGGTGCTTGAAGGATGATTCTTCTGAGCAGGCGAGTCTTCGGCTTCCTCATCTGAATGAGTAAAATCCTCCCAAGAATCGGCCACCACCTTATGCTCTCTCTTCGAATTGACTTTCGTTTGGAGACCTGAGGCCGTCGAGACGAGTCCAGAGCTTTTCCCTTTCTGTTGCTCGGGATTGACATCAACGTTCTGTTCTGTGGGTATAGGACCGACTCGTGTGTTGGTGAATGGCAGCTTGTTCTCTGACGTATGGTGCAGATGCTGCTTGACAAATGTGTGCACATACGTCTTGAATATATCGACAGTCTCCTCGTTATGAGTTTTGAGGATCTCAGCAGCCTGCGGAGGAAGTTCAGGGAGGAGAACGATCGAGGGGGATTGATGAACAACTTCCGCGAGCCATTCTTGGTCCTAGTACTTCGTGCAGGGAATCCGGCAGAAGAAGTGACACAATACAGTGATCAGTGTGAGAAGCAACCCCTTCCTCCTCTCTGCAAGGTCAACATCTTGACACAGATTATTGAAATAACCCTTGATGAGAAGCGAATTCAGGGAAAAGACAGCATTCTCGGTGAAATATAAATCACCAACTAGACCCGAGAACTTGAGGGGTGTTCTTTTTGCAGAAATTAAATGCTGGCGTCGGAGATACTCAATCGAGAACCGCAAATGATGTTTGATAGTCATCTTCGAGGCGGCCCCCCAAGAAAAAGACGTGTTTGGGTAAGCAAAGACACGACTGCTTTGACAGCGTACTCGGAGTCTTGGGCGCCATGAAGGAGAGCGAATAGTCGAAGAATCAAGGTTGCGGATATGGAAAATTGCTCTCTCAGATCCGGGAGGCGTTTTGAACTGATTCCCTTGGCGCGGTGTTCGGGGATGCCGTGAAACACGACATTGCCGAGAAGATCAAAGCCACAACGTCCAGAACGACCTGCAGCTTGTCGATAGTTGAGTTCTGTTAGGAAGATTGAGTCTCCTGCAAAGAATACAGTCTTGCAAGGCATGTTCAGGCCAAGAGCCAATGTGCCAGTTGCGATGACGGCAGTCAGGTATCCTTTTCAGAATAGCATCTTAATCCTAATAAAAACAGTCAGCAGTCACATAAAGTCAAGAAAGGAGATTCATAATGTTAGCATTACTTACACCTGACGATACTGTCGGTTCATGCCAGCATGATGCACAGCAAGACCTCTACGGAGAGCATGGATGAAAGGCGGGCGGATCCCCTGACCATCAAGGGAACGGGTCCTTTCCTCCAACTCCTCCTGCGTGATTTTTGTAGTGTCCGCAAAATTGAACTGAGATAGAGGTAGCTCTGGGTCGAAGTTCTCTCAGGGGCTGGTCTCCCGATTGGCACCGTCGCGCGTAAGATCGGCCCGTGTCATAACCGCCCCCAAGTCCTTCGCCGCGTGTCCCTCCTTAGACTTCGCGGTACCACTGTTCCTAAAACCCTTAGTTCCCCTACTCTCTGCATTTCTCTCTCGTTCCTTTTCCCACTTCTTGTACGCGGTCGTTTTTTCCGCCCACTTATGGCTGGTATTTCGGTGTTTTTGTTCTGCGTTCTGTAACAGCTGGAGAAGCTTGAATAAGATCTTCTCGCAACCTAACTACACGGTCGTAGTTAAAGAGAATGGCCGGTAAAGCGCCTCGAGAGCGGAGGTCTACGAGTAACGAGAGAGACGCAGGGCTGATCACGTCAGGAACTTCTGGCAATTCGGTCAAATCAGCCGGAACCCTCGTCTTGTTCCAGTTTGTAGTCTGAGGCCTCAGTTCATTGTAAACGCTCAGGATCGGCGACTGAGTATCCATCATCCATTCCCTAAGTTGCTCCTTGAGAGCTGACTTTTGTCACTCTATGTGTTTCTGTCTGGTAATTGATCATGGTTTTCCAGAGTTGAAGGTAGTCGCACGGCTCGAGGCTGGCATCGTCCAAAGAGTCTTTGTTTCTGATATGAAAATGACTGATTGGTAAAGGATCTTTTCGTGATAATGAACGAGAAGATAGTTAAGCCAGGGTTAATCACAGACGACCCTATGTAAATATCAGAGCTTACATGTTGAAAATATTTTCAATCGGATGCATGAACGCGAAGCGGACATTGTCGCTGGTTTCGGCATCCAGTCCTAGAATAGGCAAACGATTTATAGGCTTCAGGCCCACGAATTCTTGTTCTTCTAGAGGTTAATACAAGAAAATCCGCAAGTCGGAATACCTCGCGTTGTGAACAATCATGTCAAGGTCAAAGCCCTTTACCTTTTAAGTGCCATCAAGCCACACTTTGAACTCGAGAGGATTGCCAACGGTCGCAGACAGAGCGATGATAGGGCAAGGACCCAGGGACAGCAACTGCAGATGATGCCATCTTCGGCCCGTCCGAGTGGCTTTCCCGCCCAACCTATTGTATTGCGAGTCATTTTGGCATTTTATGTGAGAACACTGGGGAACTGACGATCCTGGCGCTGTAGGCTCTCTAGCAATTCTAGGGCACGGTCGGAAATCTCGAGCACGATAACTAGTAGGCTTGGACCTTTTTTCCCTATTTTTTCTTCTTCGCCTTTTCCCCTCCCTCTGTTGCCATGGTTCTGCACTCAGAGCTGGCTGAGACAGCGTTGTTATACTTCCCGTGGTCCTGGAGCCAAAACGAACCTTTCTTAATTTGCGATAGAGCCAAAAACAAAAACAAGGCGTACACACACACAGAGTTTATTACGCCCTGGCTAAGCCATAAAGGGCTCTTACGTCTATCTAACATGCTCCCATTATTGAGTGTCTACCCTGGTCTCGAAATAAGCCCCATATATAAGATCCACTTCCGTCTGCGTCATCTTTGATTACTCCTTCCGATGATTGCGATTTCTCGTGAAGGTTAGTAGCAGGTACTCTTGGAGCCAATTCCTCCAAGTGTTCAGGTCTCTATTTTCGGCGGCTGAAGCGAGCCCTGCTGTCGATGGCACGAGGGTGCGTGAGGGGTTAGTCGGTGGTTAGTGTTGGTTCTCTGGTTGTGCTGTTGTTGTCCTCTGTTTGGTTGATCTGCATATCGAGTCGTCCCGTTGCCGTGGCAAACTTCACTGTTTCTCTTACGACGTCCATGCATGGCGACCAGTCGTCAGGGTCGGATGTGGCCTTTCCGCCTAAGTAAAATGACAGATTGCCTCTGTGCGTATCAGTTCGTTGGATCATCGGTGCGCGTTGTACTGTCCATTGGTTGCACCGGAAGAGAAAATGCTCGACCGTCTCTGCTGCTTTCCCGCATGCACATTGCTCCGAGGCGGCCGCTCCAATCTGGTGCAGGTACCAGTTGAGCCTTGCCATTCCAGTCCGCAGCTGGGCCAGTATACTGGCCTCCTTCCATGAAAATGAGTCGTACAGTTGCCGTGTGTGCTTCCCCGGCAGGGCAGCGTCAACCCTTTTCGAGAACTGTCCTACCCCTTCTGGCAGTCTGCAGTACTTCTGTACCCTTCTCAATGCGTTTCTGAGTGTGGTTGAGTAGGCCCTGGTTGGCTTCTTCCTTAGCGTCCTTCCTTGTTGCGTACTCTCTTTCGCCGCTGCTTTCGCCTTCAGCTTGAGGTCGGACTCTACTTCTGCCGCAAGCCAGAAGAGTGTAACCTTGTTGCCTTTACTTGTGAGAGTCTTGGCTGCCTCGTTTATGCGACGGATTTCTTGCTGCCCTGATTGTTGTCGCGGTCTCCCTGCTGCTATAACGGCCGCTTTGTTGGTCGAAAACATATAGATAGCACGATAACAGATCCTTTTCGAGAGAGACTCCAGCGCCGCTGCTATCGCCATGAGTTCTGCCTTATACGGGTTTTGCTCCGTCCTAGAGCCGACGGTGTTTGATGCTGTCGCCGTGGAGCCGCCTCTCCTGTGTGACAAAGGGAGCAGTACTGCTGTTCCGTAGCCCACGATTCCGTTTCTTGCCGAGCTGCCTGTTGCAGCCCTCACGGCCCACCCAGTCTGGGTCGCCTTGCTCGCCCTATCGCCGTCTTCCTCCACTATCGTATGGATTCGGCATTCCCACGGTGCCTGTGGAAACGCTTCGATGGTCTCAAGCCTGTCTACTGGTAGGTCCCGGTAGGCTGCGGCCATCTTCTGGAAAGGTGAGATGTGCCTCTTGAAGCTCCGAGGTCTGGTACGTCGCAGCGGATGACTCTCAGGCAGAGTCTGAAGACGTACCCAGAACTTGATCGCTTTCCTTTCGAATCGTTCCTGAGCCGACTGTATGCTTGCTTCTGCTTCAGCGACCGCTGTGGCCACCGTATTGAAGGTTCCGATGATGGCTTGGGCTCCAATCCTCTGTACCCTGTTGATGACCCTCATCTGGGCTATCCTGCACCTGTGTTTCCAGACGTTCGATGCATAGTCCATTGTCGGTGCTACCGCCGCCACAAAGAGTTGCCTTGCCGTCGACGGGGATAGGCCCTTTAGTCGTCTCAGTTCCAGTACCGCTTCGAGGCCTTTCGTCGCCGCTTCTGCCACGTGTTGCTCGAAGTAGAGTTTCGTGTCCATGATCACACCTAAAACCTTAACGCGATCTTTGGGCCTGACTGTATCCCCCTTGATGTTGAAGGTTGAATAGTCTTCCGGCTGTCGCCAATTACGGGTGAAGTGTATAATGGCCGTCTTGTCTGCTTCGAAGGTCGCCCCGCTTCGCCTTTCCCAATCGAGTGCTCTATCGATGATGGCCTGGATTCCTTGCCGGTTCGCCTCTCGTGATGGACCGGTAACCCATGCCGTATAGTCGTCAACGAATGCTAGCGAACCGCCGTTCTCATCGATTTGGTGCTGGACCAAGTCGGCGTTGAAGAAAAGGAATAGGACAGGCGACAGCGGTGAGCCCTGAGGTAGCCCAGCTTGAGGCAGGGAGCGGACCTCCGAGTCCTGGCCGTTGACCTGGATGCTTGCTGTCCGTTGCGAACAGAACGCATCGACCCACTTCACCAGCTTCTCCGGCATCCCTCTCGCCTTGAGTCTCTGAAGCAGTCTTTCTTTATACACTCCGTTGTATGCGCCTTTGACGTCGAAGCTGACCAGACTGAGGACCTTTCTCTTCCTCCATGCCCTGTAGATGTACTCCTGGAGCAACACCAAGGCTTGTTCTGCCGATCGCTGCTTCCGAGCCCCGAAGTGGCTCGTAGGCAGAAGTCCGTATGTCTCGACAGCGTATGATATCCTCTCAGCCATCACCGACTCAAGCACCTTCCCCAGTGTCGATAACAGCGAGATCGGTCGCCAGGCCTTCGCGATGGTGTAGTCGTCCTTGTTCGGTTTCTTCAGTGGGATGATCTTTGCGTGTCTCCACTGCTTGGGCAGTTCTCCCGCCTCCACCGAGGACTGGAACAGCGCGTGGACCCGATGTTTCACTGCGGGCCACGTCTGCTTCCACACGGCTACCGGCAACCCATCTTCTCCGGGTGCTTTCCACGATTTCGCTGCGAACAGCTGTCTCTCCACCTCGTCTAAGGTGATATCGGGGAATGGTACAGCCGGCCGCTGTGGACGCTGCCCCTCGTCCTCGATGTTGTCTGGGAGCGGAGGGAAGAAGGTAGCCAGCAGTTCCTCCGCCTGTTCTCCTTTTTCCGTCGTCTTAGAGCCGTCCGCCCTAGTGAGCTGGGGGATCTTGTCGAACGAGGCACCTTTGTCGCTGCCTAGATACTTGGCTGCCTTCCAGATGTTCGTGTCATCGGCCAAAAAATCATGCCAGTGGTTCTTCTTTTGTTGTCGGATCGCGTCGTGGTACTGCTTCGCCGCTGCCCGTGCTCGCTCCTCGAGATCCGGCGGACAGTGGCCGGCCCGTCTCTCCGCCCTCGCTCGGTTCCTCCAGAATGTGTGGATCCAGCGCAGCTGAGTGAGGTCGTCCGTCCACCACCTCTTTGCATACCTAGACGGTTTAGCTGTAGGCGTCAACGCCTCTACTGCTTCCACTACTGCCGACATGAGCCTGTCCGTCTGCTGCTGCACGGTACCTCCCAAAGGAACCCGTTGTAGTGTGGTTTCAATCCTGGCATTGATCGCCTTCCATGGCGCGTTCTTGAACAAAAGTCGAGGTTTGCTGTCCGTGTCAGGGGTCGCAATATCAAACGCTGTCTCAATCGCTCGATGGTCTGAGCCATGGTCTGTCTCGTGCACCGCGCATCGTATCATCATCCGCGCCAACTCCTCCGACGCGATGGACAGGTCAATCGTCGTTGCCGCGTCGTTCTTATGCCACGTCTTCGTCCCTCTTGGCAGGAGACTGCTGAGAGAGAAGTCGCTCATCAGCTCGATGATCGGGTCCGCTTCGCCCTGCCTGTTCACTAAGACGTCGTCCCCTCCCCAGAGTTGATCGTGTCGATTAAAGTCTCCAACGAAGATCGCATCCACCACCTCGCCCGCGCCACTTCTGACTCCCGCGATTGCCTGCCGTAACAGGGAACATGTCTGGCGAAGCATCTCGGGCTCTTGTACCGGCACGTACACCGACACGACCAGCACTCGCCGACCTGAGAGTCGAAGGATGGCTCCGGTCATGTCCGGTGACGGTATCGGCACCTGCTCCGCTTCAACCTCCCTGTTCACCCACAGCATACTCCTGATTCCCCACCGTCCTTCCTCTCTCCACGCCGTCGGAAGCATCCTCGTCCACCTACTGTGCTGCATCGGCACCGTCAGGATCTTACCCTCTCTCTTCCACACCCATGGCTCCTGCACTGCTATGACTGTGAAGTCTCGCAGTTGCTCATCGTTCATAAGGCTTTCGTGCACTGCATCCTGTTTCCTCACATTCAGTTGGAGAATCTGAAGGTTTCTACTCATGGAGAGATGGGTAGAGCTTCGGACACTTCTTGCTGAAGGATTCGTGCGGACCACCGCAGGGAATGCACTTCAGTACTGTCTCGCGGCACTCCTTGTGGTGATGGCCCTCCTTGGCGCACCGCCCGCATACTCGGCTGTTCTCGCATTCGGATGCCTTGTGTCGGACGATCTGCTGGCATTTGTAGCACTGATGTATCCGAGACTGCGGTTTGAACACTCCCGTACTTCCCGACTCTCCGCCGGCGTGGAAATAACCCTCTGAGATGGGCCTTCTGGCGTCACTGGCCTTGGTCAAGTAGACCGCCATCGATCCGTACTGTTTCGGGTTTTCTTGGTCGCTTAGCCATACGATTTTGGCAACGGTGGTGTCGTTTTCCTTGCTGAACTCCTCTGCTGCTTCACTTCTGTGCTTTTCTTTCTCTTCCCACACTGCTGACCATCGCACAAAGTCTACCTTGATCGGATACAGGTCGTCGTCCCGGACGCGCATACCCGAGGCAATCTTTGTCTCCGCGATTTGCTTGACCATCCGGTGTTCCGCGTCGTCTCGGCAGACGATTCTGATTAGATCCGCATTCCTTGGGTTCACGGTCACGGCCTGGCACCGCCATCCCGTACGCCCGTCCGCACGCATCTCCTTTTCCACCGCTGCTCTGATCGTGCCCGCGTTGGGCTTGTTGCCGTCTTCCGCTTCAACTTTGGAGGTGTCAATCGTGCAGTATAGAGTGTCGGTCACGTTGGGCGGTGTTGCGCCGGACGTACGCGTCCGTGCATCGCTGGTCTGGCCGGTTGGGGGGAATCGGGCAACGGCGGCGTAGGATGGACTGGGATCGCTACGTGCCGAAGCCAGAGTCGCTAACGCCTCGAGCCTTTCGTGTGTCCTCTTGTTATCGTCTTCAGCCTGTCTCTTCAAGGCTTGCAGGTCACCACGGACCGTCTGCAGCTCGTCCTTGATTGCTCCGAGTTCCTCGTTTGCCGTCCGAAGTTCGTCCGTGACTTGTCGAAGCTCGGTTTGGATATCCTTGTTGCGCAGCTCCGATTTCTTCCATGCGTCGAACACCACCTGGAGGGATGCATGCAGTTCCTTCATCTGCCTTCCCATGGCCAGGATCAGCGCTCTGTCGTCGTTCTCGGTCGCCTTGGCCCTTCCTCTCGCGGCTGACGCGCCCCTGGTGGTCGCCCTCCGCACCCCATTTCCTCCCAGATAGCTCGGTTCTGCGCTTCCATCGTCGGCAATCTCTCGGTTTCCTTGGTTCAGTTGGGCTTTGGTCGTCGGTCTGCGTATCCGTCGCGGTGGCCGCTCCGTTCCGCTGGCCTCCCCCGAGTCAGACGCGACGTTGATCGTGTCCGAATCCGCCTGCATGTTTCACGACGGGACGCGCCGAAAGTGGGTCCACTAGCGCCGCGCCACGCGTCTCGATACCGCCCCTTCGCAAAACACCCAAATAACCCTCAACAGCAACAACAAAGATGAAAACAAGCTGATTTTCTCCAGTAGAATTCGGAATCCCTTTCCCACAAGGCGTACAGTAGAAACCGAAATCGGTTTCCGTGTTCTTAGACAGAAATTCTTCTCCGCACAGACATTTATGGATTCGTTTGCTGACAGGATACATGATGGGACCCACAGAGTACATTCATAGATGACCCCATAGCAAAGCCAAAATTGGCTTCTACACTGTGTTCATCGTTCAGACCCTTGTTGCATACTTAAGCTCAGATCCACAAAAAGACACAGTTTTATGCCGCTTGCTTATGTTCACTTAACCTGGATGCATAAACCGTGCTTATGCGTCAAGCTCACTCTCCGCCTAAATGCAGGTCTGTCATCAACCTGTGGAATGTTGGAGCGTACAAGAGCATCAGCAAGAATTGGCTAAGCTTGCGCCCTAGGTGGATTCTTTTGCATTTGTATATAAGTATGCCCAAGCGGCCAAACGGTATGTAAGTTAAAAATGCCAGTCTCGTAGGGAGTTCCGCCAAGATTGGCTTCACACACCTGACCCATAGCCACGACAGCAACTTCGCGTTGTATCTTTTTGATTGTCTGTCTCGCTTACACTCATTATGTCTTCACTCTAGCAATAGTATGAGACATGGAATGCAAAGTTCTAACATTTCGAGGCTGCTACTAGGTCAACTTACGTAGGGACATATAGCCACTGACGTAAGCAACCTTTGCCAGCAATAAATCAAATATCGAGCTTCCCGCCATGCCACGTGCCACAGTCAATATAAATTGCCGGTTTGCTGTCTCGGCATCTATGAAAGCTTCGTTGCCCTGCAACTTGCTTACGATGATGCATTGGAGTTCGGACTGCTGGGTCATTGATAAGTGACGTGCCATTTTCGGAGGCTGAATGGTGACGACATGGCAGTTGGGAGCATCGACCCATACAAATCCTGCAATTTCTGGCTTTTGCTGCGGAGGTCATCATGCAGATACCCGACGCCGGCGTGCTCTTCGCGTACACGACGAAGTTGCGACCCGACGAACAGGCGCTGCCTTTCTTCGGCATCCCGTTGGGTCCGATCTGGACGTAGGTGTTCTCCCATCCCCACACGGCATCGCCCGACTCGACTGCATCATAGTAGTCGGTCAAGCCGAAGAAGCAGTAGCACTCTTGATTTTTCTTCGTGATGCAGAGGAGCCTTCATCGCAGATGCTGCGGTTGCGGCTGTGTAGGCTTGCCACGTCTAGTCATGGCTGTCCGCGTATCCACAGACAGCTTGACGATGCATGGCATCTCGTCCCACACGCCAGGCCCCTTCGTTCCGAACGCGGCGGTATCGTGGTCCTGGGCGGTCCTGATGCGATCTTCGCCGGTTCATCACCACGTGTTGCCCGATCCGGTGCAGCCGAGGTTACCCTCAAACTAGCCTTTGCCATTTGTACTGTTGTGCTGCGATTCTTGGTTTTCTCTAAGACCCTCACAGGTTATGAGTTGTCTTGTTTTACGTCGGAGACAGAAAAATCTTATCAGCCATTTGTAGTTATCTAATCTGGAACTGAACCCTGCAATAATTACCCACTGGCCTTTGTGAGTGTTGTCCAAACGGCTAACATGAACATTAATATACTCTAAGCAGATCCAAAAGTCGCCTCTGTTTCACATTTCGTATCGATAGTATGGCTTGCCAGTCGGAACGTGAATAGTACCAACATTGCACCGACCGACGTCCTTATCCATAGACACCTATCTCGCCTTGATGTCGAAACAGGATCAGCACAGTTTGTAGACTTTTGCTCTTTCTAACCCGACACAGCGCAGGTAGGCCCTGTTGGTCCTTGGCGTGAAGTCAGACGTTTTCTACCTCGAGCAGAAGCCCTACTGCGTTAAACTACCCATGTCTTGACGCAACAATCAGTAGATTTGTATTATAGTGACCCTTTGCATTCTCTAATGCCTCATTGGAAAGCAAAAAGCGAATGGTTTGCCTGTGTCTCTACATTATTAGACCTAGTGGAGATTAAAGTAAGCGCCTTGGTGGTGAAGTCCTTTAACCCATATGTGTAGCTTTCTATTAGCGAAGGCATCGCCTAGGTCACGCTACGGCTATAGCCCGTGACACCGACGACTTGAAGCGGTCCTCGCCCATTACCCATCCATCCAATCGGTTAAGATGCACAAGAGGATTCTAGAGCGTTATTCCACTATTATTATAGAATATAAAAAAAAGCTCCTCCCTGGCCCTTCTGGTGTCACGCATTAGAGACAAGATATATATGTATTGATATATCTCGCAGAAAAAAGACAAAAAATCAAAGAATACGTAGCTACACAGTTTACAGCTGTTGACTCCCTTATGTAAACTCTAGAATATATACGCGTCCCGACTGACATCCAATAGCTATTCTTGACCCATCCACTGCATGACAGCCCGCACGATACTCTGGAGGCAGCCAAAGTATATTCTTAGAATTATTTGTGATCCAGTCGCCCTGCTGTGAAAGCAGATGACCCTTATAATCAAGGAGACCTTGGATTGGGTCTTGGATTCTTGTCACAAATACGTTGTCTAGGTTGCTATGGCCCTCTCGCGTCTGCTGGCACTGGCCTGTTGCCGTCTCCCAGAGCTTAACGGTGTTGTCGTTAGAGGCCGACGCCAGCTGCCGCCCATCCGGAGAGAAGGCCACCGACAAGACCCAGTCGCTATGGCCCTCTAGCGTCTGCTGGCACAAGTCCTCGGCCGACCCAAGATCTAGGCCTAGCCATTGACAATTGAGATTCGATCAAAATGTCAGACTGAGTCTTATATATGTACATTTGCTTCAACGATTCTATAGACTTTGCCTGTCCGTGGCCGTAAAACAGCCAATCGCGAGTGACTTCTCCCATAGTAAGTCCCAATGGCGGTCTTGAC
This sequence comes from Colletotrichum caudatum, assembly GCA_030867225.1. NCBI lineage: Eukaryota > Fungi > Ascomycota > Sordariomycetes > Glomerellales > Glomerellaceae > Colletotrichum > Colletotrichum caudatum. The sequence goes on from MU846164.1 coordinate 44,448, forward strand.
CCAACTGATTCGCAACTTCGCAACCTAATCCTCAACTATGCCCAGCAAAAACCCTATCCGACGTGACCTGATCTGCATACCGAATCCAGGCATCGGCGTAGGCGTTGCAAAGAAGGGTATGCGGTTCCCCGGTACAATAATCAGAGAAGTAGTCGGCGCGATACCACCGCGTAACCTCATTCACAAAAAGCGGGCCTCCGGGTTCTTTGGCGGAGATGTCTAGCCGGCACCCGACGTCAAGCGAGCGGAACTGCGTCGCCCACCGCTCCCCAGTACGTAAAGCCTCGTATACCGAGAGGGCAAAAGACACGACTGTGTCCTCGGTGAGACTATAGTCTTGATATCTGCCGTCGGTCGCCTCTGTAGCTTTCCACTTACCGTCGGCATTGCGCTCCGTACAACAGACGCGGATGACGCGCCCGCGTGAGCCACGTGTGCCGCTGGGGTCCGGCTTCGCGACGATGTAGACACGGTACTCCACTTTGGCAAGCATCTCAACGTACTCCTGATGGAACCAATGGCCTTTTGGGTTGTGAACGCGTCGCTTCTTCCGTGATGGCTTTGTGTGGGTACACGTAAGGTATCCGCCGCCATTTGCAGTCGTGTGGACCGCGCAGCTGCTCCAAGACCGCTTCTTGAAGTCTTTGTCAACGCCCTCGAGCGCACATGGCCCGACACCAAAGCATGTTCTGGGCCGCCACGTACCCTGGACCCCGGCGACACGATCGAGAGCGCGGATATCGTCCAGCTTGTTGCCATCGGCATAGGCTTCATATTTGCTTGGGTGAATGATGGTGCTGCGGGTGGCGTCAGCAGCAAGTAGATAGCTCTCGAGGTCGTCGTAGCGGCCATGAACTGCCCGCTTTGAGCCGAAGCTGGTATCAAAAAGTACGATGATGAGGTTGTCCGACTGCGGATTGAGCTTGATCTCGGTGTGAAGCGAGCATGCATGTAGCAAGTCTCTGAACACCTTCCAGGTCAAGAGTATGGATTTCTGTGTAGGCTCGGCCAAATGGGCGAAGAGGCCCGTCAGCAGCGATTGGTGGATGTCCGCGGTGCCTTCCGTCTCATGGGCGACAAATAGCCCGCCGAAGGTCTTCTTCAGCCAAACCAAGGACTCCGTGTTGGTGAGCCACGGGATACTAGCGAACACGTGGTCGAGTGTGACATTGCAGAAAGGGGACTGATCTGGGTTGTATGACGATGAGGCGGCAGTGGGAATATGATGTGTGTCTTGATCCGTATCATCGTCATTCTCGACGACGCACAAGACCGTGAAGTAATCTGGTGATTTCGAACTTGGGTGATTGTAGGGCACAAATGTGATGGTCGGGGACGAAGAACCCGTCTCACTAGATAAGATCAACCGGCCAGGCTCAACCAAGTGGGAGGGCCCCAATCGCTGATGTGGTTTGATGAGCACTATTCCGCAAATAGCACAATCTCCGTGGTCCCTCTTCAGGTGCGTCGCATTATTCGAACGATTTTGAGTGCTCTTCCTGCCACAAAGGCAATACTCGTAAAGAGGGGGTTCTCGAGGGCGGGGCATCAGTCGTGGTTTGGGTGTAGCCACAGCGTGACTTTGTGTAGTATCGCATGTGTGCTGTGACGGACAAATGTTGCCAACTCACATCGTCCCAGCCGAGGCTCTGCTGGATCCATTGGTGGAGAAGCTGATAGCTTGTTAAAGGACGTTACCAGGACAACTCGTTTACACAACGGGAAAATTATCCCTGCCTAGAATGGCTGCGTCCGTGCTTTGCTCTGGGGTGCCCAGCTCCTTTCCAAGAGGTCGACTTATGTAAGCGAATCGATTTCCTTCGTCAGCGAACCGATTCCCTGTGTAAGCGAATCGGTTTCTTTTGTCGACAATTGATTGCCTCTGATTGCAGCTTGATTTAGGCATACCATGGCTGACTTCCCCATATGCGTCTCTCTATGTCTAGAGCTTTATTTTGATGTAAATTGGAACTTCTGCTGGAGCCTAGAGTAGTTTTCAGCGAACCAAGGGAGGTCAGACCCATTGATCTGCCATATTGATAACGTTTCTTTGGCATGCAACCATCACCAGAATCATTGGCCCAAGGGTGCAGCACACCACTGTACGAATATCCCGAGTTGGCTTTTCTGTTCCGGTTGGCGAAAATGAAACCAGCCGCCGACGTTAGAGGGCTGTGTTTTGCTCCTAGCGGCGGTGCCTCTCTCTTTTCCTAGTGCAAGACTGGCGGAGATAATTGTGCTATGCGCTCGCCAGTCAAGTGAGCAGGTTATCCCTTTGTTTGTGGCTCCCTCAGATAGTAGTGTGAACGACAGCTGCATATATTTCTATCAAATTATGAGCACATACATACAATAGATGGGTTATGCCGCTTTAATCGGGCCATCCATTCCCTCTCTATAGGGGATGTATATCACCCATCAAACGATCTGCTAGTCCCTTGACTTGTTGACGGATGAGGGATCTGCCAAGGCACTCTTGGGTACGGCTATAAACAGCCAGGGTATCCTCCTGGGACTGGGATAGATGCTGCATATGAAGGAAAGCAGAATGTCTGGGGTTCGAATATCACCCGATAGCCTACAATCTGCGCTACAACGCGGGCAACGCGTTTGACCAGAGTGGTTCGTCATGGTTAGCCCTCCGAACAAACTACGCTAACTACCGTTGCAGTCGACGTCAGTGAGGCTCTGAGAAACTTGGCTATGGTACACGGCAACTCTGGTCCTTTCCAGAGGCACTATCTCGGGCGGGACATCTCCGATGATCTTTTTTCAGCGTCATGCCCTGGAGATTCACGGCACCGTGTCTTGAGCATTGGCGGCGTTCCCAAGAAGAAGGTCTCAGGAGGATGATGCTGTACGGGGCCAGATGTCACGCTTACGAGGCAAACGTTCTTGACTCCCCTCTCACACACTGCCAGCCCACTTTGATGGACACACCATAGTACAGACTCATTCAGACGTTCATTCCTTGCGACATACGTATGACCGAACTGCGCTCATTTCTTCCTGAGGTAGAGAGGTGGCGAGCTTCACTGGAACGTCCCGAAGCGCTGACGACAGTCAATACCAATGACATACAGCAAAAGTCAGATGCACATAGGAAGAATGTACTTGCGGGCGATGACTCTGCGAAGAATCTGTTGACGGGCGTCGGCAACCTGGAGATTTGACGTGTTGTCACATGTGAAAGAGTCATGCTGCGATACGCGGATAGACAACAGCCAGTTGGTCCCATGTACATGGGGACTGAGTGGCACGAGCCACTCGATCAGGTGGCGCTGAGGTCTGTGACAGTATGTAGAGTAGACCCATGCTGGCCACCCAGAGGCGCCAAACCCATGTCGGCCAGCCGCTGCTGCAACCACAATGTATGTAGCTGACCTCAGATGCCCCTGACATTATCAGTGGTTTGAGGTACTCTAGGAGCTGCTGCAGGGCCACGATAGCGGCACAAAGAAGTTGGCCACCAGGACATTTTCCATGTCACCTCAGTTAAAAAACGCACAATGGCAAGGTGTTGGAGTTCCACGGCGCCCTGCCACCTCTTCCTTTCTCCCGCTGGCAATCATTGTGTTCTACGAAGAATATGAGCCCACAGGCCGGATTCCTTGGACGAGTTGGCGCTGCCCCTGTCAGATCACCAGCGTCGCACGGAACGTGTGTCCGTTCTGGCATGTACCCTCGTTGGTGGCGCCGCATGGCTGTCCGCAGAGTGGCGAAGTGCACAGTGCCCATTGGCGGCGACCGAAGTCCCAACGACGCGCGCGTGGAGGAACCCGCAGGTTCTCCGTTAACGCGATGCTAGGTCCCTCGCCCCGGCCCCGGCCCAAGCGCTTCAGCCATGCGGATCATCTGATTGGACACGGGTGGCTGAGGCGGATCGATACACATGGAAACCCTGTCAGGACCGACGGGGCATACTGTGCAATTCCACCAGTGCAGAGCTCGTCTATACCATGTGTCCCGTTGCCGCCAAACTCCCGGATGCCGCGTGGACTGTGGTTGTCTGGGTCCGACACGCGCCCGTGCTCGTCAATTGTAGCTCCGTGTGTTTCGGTTGAGGCCGGTGGCAGCCAACCAATCCATGGGTATATCCAAGCGGTTACAATGTACCCGCATCGAGACGTCTTCAGGACGAGTTAATGGCTTACGGAACTGTCAGGGCAGAGCCCCGGCCAAGCCACCAAGTTTCAGCAAGGAGAGGCCATGTGGATTGCGACAAACAGGTCGGTTAAGATGACTCGTCAGGTCGGAAACGAACTTCAATCAGGTGTCATTCACCTCGTCCCTATTGGACCTTTCAGCCGCGCAATGAATATGGAAATGCTGGCGCCGGATTGTAGGGTGGGTCGCCCTGACAGAATGGGCCCCATGAGAGTAGCTCGGCTGGGAGTAAGCTACGTACAAATCCCTGTATTCGTCCCGTCTCTACACACGAACATATCCATCACTAACCAATTTTCTCCATCACGACCTTCCGAAGAAACGTACTAGACAAAGATAACCGATACAATGCCCTAGACAACCGATTCGAAAGCCCAAACAGCCTTCCCATTCGCAGAAAAGAAGGGCTGGTACACAGTATGCCCAAACGTTGGTGGCGGCGGCGATCAATGGTGCTTCGGAGAAAACTGTCGTAATCACAAACGACCTCGACGTTGGCACTGGACAAACACGGATTAGAAGAAAGTCATGGATTGGCTCAAGGAACAAGATCTAGGAGAGCGATTGAACGAGATCAACTGGAAGCTGGAATATGATGTGCCCGATCATAACGCCAAGCTTTCCATCTCAGTCAGGGCCTCCAGTTGGAGCCGGCCAGATATCTATGTACATTGCTCGCAAACCTCGAAGGACGCCGAAGATCGGGTTAAATCCTTGGCTGTGAAGCTCGTACATAGCCCGAAGTATGGTCGCTATCTCTTTATGGGGGAACATTTTGTGGTACATGCGACGTTGCAGCCCGGTATGACTCCGCACTCAAGTCGAAACTACTGCGAGATCGCCGATACCGAGGCGGGGTCAGAAAGCGAAGAGAACGACGACGGTTTTCCTCCTAAATATGGATCGACGGAAGCTGTGCGCTATGTCCCCTACCCGGTGCTTCATAAGAAAGTCACAGACAGGTGAATTACGAGCTAGTACTTTGACTATATGAATTCACCCAGTTCTGAGCCCTTGTTTTCCAAATGAAACCGAACGCGAGATGTTCCCATCACCAGGCGCTTGCTTTTGGCGCTCTTCGTGGGAACCCCGCAACTTTATCCACTAGGTGCCCGTAAAGTCTGAGATCGGTACGACCTGTGTTGGAGTATTTGTAGGCCCTGAGAAAGATGATACATGCATGGCGGTCAATTAACATGCCTCGGCAGACACTTGGAAGCAGTTGATCTAAAATGAGAAAGTCCAGGCTGTGGAGAGCGCTCGTGAAGTCCAATCGCACCTTCAGCTTGGATATGCGACCCTGTCGTCTTCTGCAGATACAATCTGTGTTGGCTCGGATGCCTTATAAACAACCCGAAGCGATACCGTCCCAGGTTCGGTTTTGAGGGAATAACGCGATGCCGGGGTGAGTAGTCGCAAAATCAGGGCTGACCCTTCTACCATAGCAAATAACAACTCGTAGCAACTTCAAAAGTCTGGAAAGAGATACTTGAAGCCTTCCAGAGCTGGACGGCCAAGGGTATAAAGTCCTGATAGCCTCTTCACATCATATCCCGGACAAGCGGCTGTCTGAGCAATGTGCGGAAGGAGGCGTGTCTGGTATCAAAGATAGGGGTGACGCCGTCATTATAAGTGTGCGTCCTGAGAATACTTCTGTACAGTTTGTTGCAAATCAATCACTCATTTCCGCCGCCTCTCTAACTAAGTTGTTCCTAAAGCCCGCTGTCGTCGGTTTCATATTCTACTGATACGTTTTTGGCCGCCACCCGCATCCCATTGTGGATTACGGTGAAATCAAGACTGACACCATCACAAACCATCGCAATATCCCATTCGAGACGATAACATATCTTCCCCGCGGGGTTGGTGTATTTGGGCAGGGTTTCGAAATCAATTCGTCTATTCCACGAGATGGTGCAGAGTCGTTTGACCGTCTCATCTCTGCGAAGAGGGATGGATGACGCGGTTGAATAGTAAAGAGCCTCAACGATCTTCGTAGATAGGTGACAAATAGTATAGGTATCCAATCTATCCTTAGCCAACTGGGTTAACTAGTGTAATTAATGCCGTAAGTCAATAGACCGACAAGGGGTTGACCATGGGACGATAGATACGGCTTTATCCTACTGTTAGCTGCTAGGCTGGTTAGTCTGCTGGCTGGTCTGGCTGGTCTGTTAGTCCTTGGTTACCATGGGGTTAGATAGAGGTCGCTGTATAGATATTAGCCATAGTCCAGCTGACCTCCAGCCACTTCTAACGTTCTGGACTGTTATAGCTGTATCTCTGGCCCTTATATGACAGGCCAGAAATGCCCTTTTGCCAGCAACAGTTGAATCACTAACCCAGTCATCTAGATATCTAACCTCCCTTCGATAGGCATGCTTTAATTGGCTGAAGACTGATATCTCTAGTGGCTAGAGGACAGCAGAAGAGTGTGGCGGTAGATATAGTAGATATATCTTGTTCTAGAAGTATTCCTATATAAATTCTGTAGATATATAGCTGTAATGGCCATCCAGAACCAGCAGTCTGGCTGCCTCTAGTTCCCTAGGCATAGTGCCTAGGATAAAGACCTTCTTCAACCATTCAAGGGCAGTTTTTTCAGTCGTCCAGCCATTATCCGTATATATAAAGTGCCATCCTTCATATCCAGATAGGTTAGATAGAAACCACTAGGCCTAAACTGACTTGCCCTTATATATAACCAGTGGGCATAGGGACCTCCCATCGGCAGCCACACACTTGATGATAGATACCTATGCCCGGGATCCTGGCTGCTTTTTTTGGATATGCCGAGATGCCGCAGAGCCCAGCACTAGCCCATTAGATCCCCTGCCCTCCATAATACCAGTTTCATCTATATTCCATCGGTTGGATGGATGGATTCCCTGGATGGCAGGGATATTGGTTAGACGATGGAAAAAACCCTGGATAACCTCGGAGGAATGGGCCTTCTATCGCCGGGCATCTACTGCTCTAGATCGCTGGGTCCTAATTGATGGGTTTCGCCGCAGGAATCGGCGTATCCACCTCTTGCCTAGAGGTTGATGGGTATCATGGGTATCGCCCAGCATACGCTCTGCCAGGCCCTTTAGTTGTTGATGGGTAGGGCCAGCGCCTAGGGCATCCTGGATTTGAACCCATCTAGCCAGATAATCCTCCTGGGCTTGGGATAATCGCTGCATATGGGTATAGGCAGTATTTTTGCTTTGGCGCCCATGGAATCGGTGATAAAGTGATGTGACTGGTATGCCCCATGCGCGAGCTGTTTCCCGGATACCCTTCTCAGCTGTTACCTCTAGAAGGGCCTGTTGGAGCTCATATTTGGGGTATTGCTTCATGATTCAATACTGCAAGCAGAACGAGTAAGGAACTCCAATGAGAAAAAAGGTCGAGTGAGGAGGACCTTATCGGCTGCTTTCCTGATTTGCGATCGTCCTTTTTCAAGTCTTCGAAATTGTGATTGTTACAGTCTGACAGCCGAATTCCAAGAAGTGCCGTCCGCAACCGAACCGGGCTCATTAACACCTCGCCGGGCGCCACTTTTGGCCACAGACCAAAGAAGTTCAGGAGGGGCATCGTCAATCCTATCTGCAGCCGAATGCAGTCCTGTCCTGGACCAAAAGCAGTCATGTACTTGCTAGTTGTGCCAGATACACAAGGGAATGGCAGGCAGCGATGTATTCGTTGAGTGAAGTGGACCGAGTTTGTTGCTCTGCCTCGTCGGCGCGTTGTCGTTCTCGATTAGCAGGGTCTTCGGCTTCTTGCAGAAGTCTGACCAGTTCCTAAATACTTCTTAATCCGCTTATGTGGCTATGACTAATAGAACGATAACAGTCGTTTTTCTAGAATTGCTGTTCAAGGGGAGAGAAAGCTGTGGTTTGAAGCTTAGCCAAACCAGTAATGTGGATCCTTTTTTGCGTTGCTACCCCAGCATTCTTCTTAGTGTGCGAGCCTCTACGTGCATAGTTCGCGTTCTCTCCGAGAACTAGAGCGTCAGAAAGACGCGTTTGGTTATGCCCGCGCGACGACACCGAGCAGAGCGCGGGAATCATTTGTTGCCACTTCGGAAGTCCTGGGTACTTGCGTTGCTCTACCGATAGCCACGCTGCACTCTGGCGGACGGAAGACAATGCCGAAAGGCTGGTTATTGCGGCCGCTGATCTGCTTGGCTTGGCGCTATTGGTGAAGCACCTGTTGGCTCAGGCTTGGCCGTTGGAAGGGCCGCCAGCGATGCACGAAATGGACCCTTCCCCCACCGCGTCCCTGGTCGATACTGTGGTTGGCTAACCTGTGGCATGGCTTGTTTCCCGTCAAGGAATGAGTCTGTAATGATGAAGGGAAACCTCGCTTCCGTTTGTTGGATACATTGCTCTAAGCGGGTCTTGGCAGCAGTGACTTCGCAACGACGGGCCTGGTACGGAGTAAGCCTGCAAGCGAGGCGAAGTCGAAGACACAGCTCTGTTCCTTCAGGCAGGTATCCGGAAATCCCGCTTACATAACTGTTGAGAGGGAATGGGAATGTGGCTCGTGCGCCAACACTCCGCACGAGCTAGCTGCCTTGCCGGCCAGGTAGCAAGCGCTTTCTCGACCGAGACTGCCGGCTTCCTGACCCTCGGGCTTGGGTGAGGTAGCTATCAGACTGCACAGCGATTGTACCCTTGGTCCAGTTCATGGCAGCGATCGGCAAAGGTCAAACACATCACTTCGGAGAAGGACAGCACGGGAGATATCAAGACGTCCGAATTGGTTCAACTGTACTTCTACGCACCTCTCGCACCCGAACCGTAGTGGACTGTCAAGCTTCGCCAGTCCGGCTTTGCCCGTCAACCTGCGCTTTACCCCCTATTGTTGATGTTCCGTCCTCTCACACACTGTCCTGCTGAAGCAGTTTCCAGCTCCGTTGGAAAGCGCTCAATGAATCTCGCATATTCCTTCGCGCTTAGCGCCGATTGTGCCATCCTCTCAATAACTCGTCGCGTTTTTCCTTACTCCCGACAGCCTGGATGGAAAATGAGCCGACGTCCGATGTTGAGGAGATGGAGCTGCAGGTTGTTTGATTGTAGAGCCCTGCCACCGGCCGGAAGTAGCTCCCACTGATGACTTGCGCGACAGGGCGGGTCCATTGCACTGTCGCAACCCAACCCTTGGCGATACGCGCGTCGGACTGCTGGACGCTGTCCCTGCAGGCAGGTTACCGCTGCAAGGATCACCCGGAACGTATGTCCGTTCCGTCATGTACGCCAGTGGATAGCTCTGATTGGCGAACGTTGGTTAAGGTCGGGTTGCAGTCCATTAGTCGGGAAACGATCAGAGGGTGTCGATGTTGAAAATGGGTGGCTAACACCGTGTACCCATGAGTTAATTACCCTGCTCACATATTGGGGGCCTTCGGACAAGAACAATTGGGCTGGGCGTTCATCCGCGCACGTATTACTCCGTACCTCACCCCCAATGCCACTGGGGGCTCATGACCGACTATACCGTGTGCTTGGCCTACTTGGCGGTTGCGGCACGAGGAAAGGGCCACGGTGGCGCGTATCGCCGAATAACCGCTGGTTCCGTTGCATCATTACACCATATCAATCTCGCCCTCTACCCTTGCAGACCACTTCAAAAGAGTCGGCTTTAACTGCATTCTGACGCCATATCGACCGCCTCAACCGTGAGCCCTCACCATCTTATGGCATCGAAACAGAAACGATCGCAACTGTGCCTGTAGTGCCGGGAGAAGACGGTCGCTCGCAGACTGCCTTGAGTCGGTGGAAGAGGATAACCAGGCTGAAATTATGCTGATCCTCAATGTCGCCTGTGGGAGGGGCCCTGATAGGAATGTGGCTGTTAGAAGGCCGGCAGCGAGAGCATCAACGGCGAACACTTGACTGATTGATTCATCTTTACTGTGGATGCGGTTATGAAGCCGCTTCTCCTGTCAGCAGCTATGCCCGGATAGCGGGGTTCGGCAAACAGCCGACGCTGGATGTGTCTAGGGTAACCCAATTCAACACGTGTATCCCATGAGGGCCTCGGTAATTATAGTAAGTGCCAGATAGTCACCATGACTACAAATTATATAAAGAGGATGTAAAGATTTAGCTAATTACCTAACTGTCAGACTAACCCAACGCATTCGTTACGCCTAATGACTCGCCTCGGGCAACCTGACTTGTGTCTAAGCAGAGGTATGCATAAGGCTAGCAGGATTCTCCTTATATAAGGGAACCATACACACATTACGTAGATATGGGGTTTCTTCCCATAGCCATTCGCTCATCTCATCAACATACATACAATGACCCCTGCCTGTCTAACTGATGCTCGATGCTAGCTCTTTGCTCATCCCACGCTCCTTGCCACATCAGGATGGATGCATGTCCCTTATGATTGATCTTAATAGCTATGGGAGTGCTGGCTACATTCAGAATTCATGCTGCCTGACCGAACGCAGTCCAGGCAAAGCCCGATACTCTTCTCAAAATTGTCCAGACTTAGACTACGGTCTCTCCTGTATGCTGGCGCGGCGTGCTTGTACTCATAGGTACATGCGGTACTTGATTCCTCAGGAATTGGATCAGGCATCCTCTCTGCTAACTCTAGCGCCTTGGAGATTGAGATGTGGTGTAAGTGTGCTGGCCAGAGATACTCTCTTTGCAACAGTTTTATATATGCATAGGCATATTTGCTTGTCCATCCACACCTGTGAACACACCGCCCAGTTTCATCGTTTACTCCCGATATGAGAATTTCTGCCATCTTCAGCCTTGCAAACCCTCTTTGCTCTTCCAGCAGACCTTTCCGGTTGCCCGTCAGTCATATGTCCAAACGAGTCATCGGAGTGCTTACAGAAGACCCTCCACGTCATAGCAGATTCAACTTCTTCGCATGAGAGAGCAAGATAAGGACCGTCATGGTCAAGTACCAATGCTCTCGTGATCTCTTTGAACGCCTTTGCATTCTGGAATAGATATGCCGCAGCAGTGAGAAGCATTAGATTGCCTACTTCATCTCCAGAGGATCGAAGCCAACTTTCGCTGGCAAATTTCAGGGCATGAACAAAATCATACTTGTCTGCGGTGACGGCAACTGCGAGGATATCGCCTGCAGCGAGTGTGTGAGGTATGTTCCTGTTCTCATGGTGAATGATATAACAGATAATTTTCAACGCAACTGCATTGTCTTCAGGTAAGAATATTTCGGTGGGTCCATCGGAACCAAGCAAATTACAGCCTTCCTTCCAGTCTAACCCGCACATGGCGGAGAAGGGTTTCGAGACGGCTTTCAACAACATAGAATAAACACGAAGCTTTGCCTGTTCTGGCCCAACTACCAGAATAAGGTCGCCATCTGGGGCAATTTCGACAACGGTGTTTGTCTGGGTGAGACTTGAATTTTCCATGCTGCATTCAAAAAATCTGCCGCTGTTGCATAAGGGTGTGCTCAGCAGCCGCCCAAAATTAGTGATTAGTGGCCAGGAGGGAGTTTCTTATATAATTAGTGTACTTATGCCACTCCGACGTCATGCTCGTTGTACCGCCGAAGTGGGTAACTCTCCACCCCCTTACTGCGCGACCCCGCTTTCTGCGCGGGGTATGAAACACCACCATCGTCGTCACCACCCAGGTTCAAACTATCACACCATTGTCCATTCTTCACCAAACAACCCCGTCTTTTCAGGATATCATATTCATCATATAATGAACCAATATACTGAGTACGAGCTCCAACGAGCAATTGTGGACGTATCTGCTGGGCAGAGTATCCGTTATGCTGCTCGTGAATGGGGCATCCCAAAGCCTACTTTGCGACTTTGACTTTGAGGCGCCCAGTCTAGAGATAACTACCCCGCCCTATGGTTTTACCTACAAGGATACCAGGCTCATCCATGTTGTATTAGTTAGCTGGTTTGATGGTGGCGATGCGAGGCATGGCGAGATATTTGAACCAATCCCCGATGACCTCAATAGATACTCTATTAACACGCCTAGAGTTGATAGAGCGACTTCTTTAGACCCAAATAGATAGGTTTCGTAAGAATCCGTTAACCCATCGTTTACCGATAGGTTGGATGTCGCCCATAGCATGTAGAATGCGCTGGGCAGAGTCCCTCGGTTGTTGATGGGTTGGCGCAAGCCCAAGATCAGCCTGGATTTGCACCCAGCTAGCCAACTTAGCCTCCTGGATGGTAGAAAGCCTCTGTAAGTTAGGAAAAGCAGCTAGCCTAGGTTGGGTGCCACGGAGGGGTAGTCCTAGGTATGCCGTATTCATGAGCTGCCTTTTGGACACTTAAACCGTTTCCAACAGCCTCAATTGCCCGATTGATCTCATCTTCGGTATATTACACCATTGGGTTATAACGAAGATATGCTAAAAAAAAAGAGGTTATTTGGATAAGGATAGAAAAGTGGGTGACTTGATTTATTCTTTCTTGATATGTAACTTACATTCCACTAGCTCCCGAATGGTTTTCCATGGGCCTTCGGCTAACATTGTCGGTCCTCACCGGGTGCTTCAGAATCCATTTTGACAACCTTCATTCCATCAATCAACTTCTTCCATACGGCTGTGCTTTCCGGATTCGCAGTTCCCGTCGTGAGCGTTGGCATATGCCCGATAATAATCACCCCCATCTTCGCTCGTGTCATGGCCACATTTAGCCTCCTCATATCTTTCAGGAACCCAATCTCGCAGTTCTGATTGCACCGTACCGTCACGAACACAACGATATCCGCTTCGCGTCCCTGAAATCCATCGATGCTGCAGACCTCAACCAGATTATAGCTCGAGAGCGTCTGTTTGAGTAGGTCGGCCTGGCGGGTGTAGGGCGTCAATACTGCGATGGAAGTCTTCGATGCTTCTGCTGGTGGCAATGATTCTTTCAGTCTCGGGATACTTTTGTTGAGAAGGTCACACACTTTGCCGCATAGTGCAGCCTGACCTCTGTTGCACTTTGACTTCTGGCCCAGGTCCTCCGGGGTGGCGCAATTGACAAAAACCATGCGGTGGTGGAGTCGACTCTCTGTCCCCTTGTGACCATCACGGGCTCTCGCACGGGAGTGGAAATCCTCTACTGTCGGCCAGGGAAACATGGATGGAAGCACGTCTCTCTCATCCATCTTGATGCCGCTGCGCAACTTGCCCTCGTAGAACTCGTCCGAGATAAACCGACATATCTCGTTGTGCATCCGGTACTGCGTATCCAGCATCAACTTCTTTACCCCGCTTCTCTCTTCAGTGGCGTTCCTCCACAATCTCTCAAACAGCGATATGTCGAAATCGAGCGACAGTGCGAGCTGTCCCACCGTCGGTCGCAGTTGCACATGATCGCCAACCAACACGGCCTTCCTGCATCCCTTGGTAAGCGGGACAAGAGACGCAGGCTCGGTCTGTTGCGAGGCCTCATCGATGATAACTATATCAAACTCTTCTCCCCGTAGGAGACCTAGCCCGGCGCTTATGCAGGTCGTAAATACCAGCCGCGCATGCTTGATCATGTCTTTTGCCTTGCGCATGGCAGGGTATGAGCCGTGGAGCTCTTGTTCTGCCATGGCGTCCAAGGTGTATTTGCGCAAGTCTTCGGCGACTTTCCGTACCTAGTTAATTGGCAATTAGTATATTTGTAATTCTATTGCCTGCGTGCCCGGAGAGAGTAAAGGTCAACTATTACCTCTGTAGATATACGGATGGCAGGAATTCCGGGGTGGCCGCGGCCGTCGTCCCGGTCGAAAAGGTACCTTCTCATAACATTGTCTACTGCATTATGCGTCGGCGCCGTGACGAGGATGCGTGACTTTCGGTGCCGACTTTGAAGCTCTCGTATCATCTCCACAATGGTGTGTGTTTTGCCTGTTCCTGGCGGGCCCCAGAGACAGGTCAGGGGATGCTTAGTTGCAGACTCGACAGCCTCATTCTGGCTCCGGTTCAGGGTATTCTTCGAAACAAATTCCAGTTTGCCGTCCTCCTCATCGTGCTCTGAAGAAATACTTCGACAGTCTTTCATGCCAAGGATCAACCCGGAAATGCCACAAACACTGTTCATTCCTAGCGCCAGATCCAAGGTGGCGTTCAACATGGTTTTGGTGTTGACAAATAGCCCACATACGCACATTTTCCACGAGCAATGCTGTAAATAGGGGGGTAGCGGGTGAAAACATTGAAATTCAGCCTGACCCGGACTCGACTGCACCACAAGGGCATCCATGGAATAGACGCTCATTGAGAGAGAGTTCGACGGTGGCGATGCAGCTGTTAGACGTACGTGAGTTGACGACTTGAGCGTGCCGCCCTTTGCATCAAGCCGCAAGTCGGCTTGGACCACAGGCCATCCATCATCGGTGTCGCGGAGGTGCTTCAATGAGAGGAGCTCTGGGCTTTCGCTGCATTGCCCCGCCGCCTCTTCCACATGTTCGATGGCAATGCCGGTCAAGTTGCGGAGGAGATGTCGAACGAGCGCTGGTCGCTCCGGTATCAGTCGTGCGCTCTCCCGTTCAAGACCGCAAAGCAAAATATCAAGCGCCAGGGAAGGTGACCGAACCGTAAGGGCAATGATCTCCACTAATCGAACGTAGGCAGAGATGGAAAGAACACGGGCACTGGCCAGTATCTGCACAAGAGGCGAGAGCATCATCTGGTCGGCGGTATTGGCAGAGAGAATCATGGCTCGTAGAATAGCCTCGACATGTGTATCTAGCACATCCGTCACTTGTGCTGGAAGAAGTGCCCAGTCCACCTGGGAGAAGGCAACTGCCAGGAATGAACACTGCCCTAAGAAGTTGAGCATCTCTCCAAGAATAAGGTCTGGGGTGACTGTGCCGAAACTCTCCTTTTCGAAGCTGGCGAGTAGAAATTTGAAGGAATGTAGTAACGTCTCCTTCTCATCTCGTTCTAGCAACCAGCAGAACAGCTTTTTGAAGTGGTCCCGGGTCTCCAGGCCGAGGAGCCCTGTAAAGTCCTTATGCAAGACAACTTGGGCTATATAGTCGGGCTGGGTCTTCCAGTCAACCTCCTTGATTGTAGACGTTCTATAATCTTTTGTGTTGCGCTCAAAGAGCGGCACTTCTTCCCGCGTATCAACATACTCAAGCCAAAGATCTAGGCTCCGTAGTGAGTTGGCGTCCCTATTTGAAATTATGTATATCTCCTAAGACAAGTGAATCAGTTGTTCGTCTCTACTGTAGCTGTTGAGTAATCAAGATAAGCAAGGAAGATGAAATCGAAAGAACGCGAGAACGAAAAAGAAAGCGAATTTACTTACCGCCCCTAGAACGCCGTTCCTGTTTATCCGTCCTATATGAGTTTGCAGTCCGCGGCTGAACTTATCCAGCGCTATACTTGCTCGACAGTCAAAGTTGATACCACTATCGACAGTTAATTGCCTGGTACGTCTCCTGTCACTTTCCAGTTGGAGATTCTGGTAGGTAGATCCATCAGACGCACCGCGCCCGATGAAAACCCAAGTGTTTTGCCTCCGACCGTCAAAAAGCTGGAAAACGTTATGGTCGCAATATACCTGGTATTTCACCTTGGTCTGCAGGCTCAGTCGACTCGACGTCTCCCGACCCTTGGAATGTGGAAACGCAAACAGCCGAGCTTTGTCGCCAATCTTGCAGTCCGTCGACGACGGTATCTGCTGCGGAATGTAGATTGCAATCGTCAAGCGCTCGTCCACCCGGAGCACGATGAGTTTGCGATGGAACATCTCCAGTGCCTTTGTGGCCTTGTCAAAGAACACGGCAAGACGATCCCTCGATGAGGTATAGAAGCACTTCCACCGAAGACATGAGTAGTTCAGCTTGAATTCATGCAGCTCCGACTCATCCAGTAAGTCTGACTGGCAAAGCGCGTTCTGCACCAGGTTTTGGTATCCCTGCGTGACGGGAAGTTGGCTTAATGCCCATGCTTTCTCCTCCGCGGTAAGAAGCGTGAAATTGAAGAATTGTGCAAAGTGCTCGAGAGATGCGCCGTTCCGAAGGCACCACCTATGAGTGAGCTTCATGAGTTCGAATTCGGAGATGGCAAAGTCATCACGACTCAGAAGCAGCTCCATCGCGTCAAAGTTATAGCCATCATAATCAACATTTGCGACGGCAGCGTTCAGTTCTCGGTTTCGAATTATCTCTATTGCGGCCGCGTGAAGCTGGTCGAGGATAAACGGCGTTGCTTCCGATGAGGACTCTGGAAGCGTTTCGAGCCTCGGCGGGATTTTGATCCGGTTGCCATCAACACAGGTTGAGAAAAGCCGGTTCAACTCCTGGCACTGCGGGCTCATCGGCCCTGAGGACCTAGCCCAGCTAAGGTATAGGTTCTTGACCTTGCCGAGCGAGGCATTGGTGTACTTGGCGAAATATAAGAGACGGTCGTCGTCAGTGATGGGCTTGAAGGAAACGGGCTCTCTAACGCCGGGGTACTCGGCTGCCTGAGAGACTGTAGAAGGAATGATGTCCTTGTCCCAAGATACAAAGACTAGATGTACATCCTAACGTTAGCTCGAAACAGCAACGAAGGCTCGGAAACAGCAAACGCACATGTGTCGCCGTCCAAGTCACCTCCGGACATGAGATCAGCAGCTGGACGTTTCCCTTTGGTAGAAAAGACAATACAGTCGACAAGATGCGAAAGTTCCTGCTTTTGAACAAGCTTGAACTTTTGCAAATCACCGGGGTGCAGACAAGGGTTTCGGGTGACAATCACCTCTGTTCCTATCAGCGTGACAGGCAGCCCGTCTCCATCCATAGTAACTCTGACCTGGCACTCGCCCTCTTTCAAGACGTCCCAGGCATCGCAGACACCGAATAATAGACGCGATTTTGGAATGAGAATGCGGCAACGCTGCTCATTGTCGCGGGCCTTGACCATCTTAGCATACTCGGAGTTAACGAGCGCTGCTATTCTAGGCCTGACAGTATCGAATGACTCAAGAACAAGTCTCTCGGCGAGTTCGTACTTGTTCACATATGTTAAGAATCGGAACGCCGCGTGAGGGTCAGCGGTAGCGCTGGCCAAGAAGTCAAAGTGTTGTCGTTGTTTCTGTAGCAGGACCTCGGACGTGATGCCGAGGGAATGAAGCAAGAGGATGACTTCGTCATTAAGATGACCGAATCCATAAGGCTGTCAAATGCTTCAGCTGTTTGCAAATTCTGTGGCACTCAGATGCAGTGAGCCCGTCGTGTGACAAAACTGACTGACTAACCTTGGAGTACTCAACAACCAAAAAGCTGTAGTCACACCCACCGCTGAACTTTTTCATCGATTTACGCAGTTTTAAAAGTGTCTCTTCCCGCTTCATCCTTGGATCCACTGTCACAACCCCTTTGTATCCTCGGTACCGGATTTGGAAAACAGACGGCGTGTACCGCACGGTCCTGAAGAAGATGCCAATTCTTCTTGCCAGTTCTTGAGCGAAATGCGGTGCTATAAGCCCGCAACCATCTGTAAAGACATAATCCGCCGTTCGAACGTCAGATATGTCCTCACACCGTTTCGGGTCGACGGCCACAGTTGCATGCGCCGTCGAGAACAGAAGCCCGATTCTTTTCGCCTTCTTCTGCACCGTCTTCATTTTGGCGAAATCGCCCATGGCGTCCAGAATTCTTGTGATTTCTTCCTTTGGGGCCGAGAACAAGAAGCATGTCTGCGACTTGAGTTGGCTGTTACTGTGTCCGTAGAAATTGTACAATATTCCGTTGATGGAAACACCTGCACGAAGGAGCTTGACAACATAATCGGTGCATTCTCGTGGGGTGGAAGGCTGAGTGCATCCGGCAGTGGCTGATGGAGTTTCCAATGAACGGAAGCCGGCAAATGAGATAATAATAAATCGGTCAAGCGTATATAAAGAGAGGGCGCGACTGGGAGAGGCCGAGACGAGGTGGAGTTCAATTTGGTGGCGAGAGTCCTTGGTTGTCAGTGCTAAAGACTTGATCAGGCCGGCAGCATTGGTTTGGGAGGGAAGCGGGAGGGAAGGCATGTGATACTCCCATTCTGTATCGCCAAGTGATACCGACTCTTGGACAACCTGGTGGTATGATTTCAATTCCGACAGCGCCATCTTGTTTGGTGAACGGGAGAAAAGCCCCAGGGATGGACGGACGTCTCACTCTCTGGGTTAATGACGGGGCCCCCTAATAGAAACGAAAGGCCCTTTCATCCCGGTTGATTACGCGCAGTGACGACATAGTAGTACTGTGTAAATAAGTCATCACCTGACCGTTATTATCGACTGTGCACTACGGCCATGAAAGTAGAGGTAGTGACTGGCACACCTGTCATCAAAAGCCACTATTAAAACCAAACTTGACCCTTATCAGATTCCAAATCTCGCTTGGAAAAGTGCCATGGCCTCCTCTAGCCATCGCAACATTTACATCGTCGGTGCTCAATGCACCGGCAAAACAACTCTTGTCAACGCCCTCGAGGAATATTTCACCATGGCCCAACCGTCCTCGACTGCATTCCCTCGTCCTGCAATCATCCGCGAAGTAGCCCGCTCTGTCCTCAGCACCCACGCCATTCCTGCTACTGACATCCGTTCCTCCCCCAATCAAGCTTTCCAGCTACAAGAACTCATCCTCCGCGCACAAGTCGTTGCAGAGCATCATGCCCTTGATAATGCGGGCTGGTTCATCTCGGACCGCTCTGGCGTGGATCCCATTTGCTACGCGTTCAGATACGCAGGAAAAGAGAAGGCGGAGTCACTGCTTGCAAGTAAAGAATGGGACGAGCTGGAAAAGAGGATGGCGGAGGCTCTGATCGTCGTCTGCGAATCTGGCGCAGATTGGCTCACTGATGACGGCGTGAGGCTGATGCCGCTTGACCGCAAGGAATGGATCGATTTCCATGACGATTTCTGTAACCGGATGGAGGATTTGGATTTGTCTCATGTCGTCTTGCCTGCTAAGCTGACGGATCTCGCTGCCAGGGTGGAGTTCGTCATATCAAGGATACATTCATGTGGGGAACGTCTTGAGATACCCCCTGTTCGCGAACATCTATCAGGCACCACAGCCGAAGCGTCTGCTCAATCTGGGTCTGTCAACGAGTTTTAGCTTGGATCACAGATATGGGTGTCTACTTGGGAGTATCTCTGCTGCTGTGCCTCCTTGCACTGGCTTGTTATACACGGGCAAATCAGCTTAGACGCAATGGTCCCTGTTAGAAATATCTGGATATGTTGGCAAGCAGTCCATAGCGTAGATGTCATCAGCAAGTACTCAAACATATTCCCCTCTTTCTTGATACTGGCCAGATTGT
The DNA here is from genome assembly GCA_030867225.1 of Colletotrichum caudatum. Classification (NCBI taxonomy): domain Eukaryota; kingdom Fungi; phylum Ascomycota; class Sordariomycetes; order Glomerellales; family Glomerellaceae; genus Colletotrichum; species Colletotrichum caudatum. The sequence continues at coordinate 63,861 of MU846164.1, forward strand.
GCATCACCGTTTGTCGAGTCCGACTCTGTGGAATCAAACAAACAGCTGCCTGCCTAGCAGACAATCACTGGCGCCCCAACTCATGCTCAAACCTTCACAGTGCAGCTAAACTTTATGTGGCACAGTATCTGACGAAGAGTGCCGTCACTAAAACACTTGTCGTTTATTGGCTCGATTGAATGCAGTAGCGTTATTGATGACGCCACCTTGACGTGTAGACATCTTTTGACCCCTCTCCGGATTTCACCAAAGCACAACAATAAGAATCGCAAAAGAGGATAGTTACCTCGAAACATTGACACCGAGATTTTGCACAACTTCCTATTGCTAAGAAAAGCTTTCGGGCCTCTCATCAAAAGATGTCGACTGGTGGCCGAGGCTCTGGTGTTTGTGGACGGGGACTTACCGTGGTAGTGGCTACGGTAGCGGTAGCTCAGAACCCTTGTTGCCTTTGATCACCCTGGTTAAAGTCTGGTCGGCCAACATACGGCAGGACGCCTCTCTCAGAAGAAGCGAGAACTAAGTAGGACTAATTTCCGTCATTCTATCACGCATGGGGGCTCTCGTGCAGCCTTACAGATATCCGATTGGATGCAGGTGGCTGAGGCGGAACTATAGACAGGAGAACCCTGCCCGGATTAGGGGGAATAATATACTGTTTTATTTGACATAAGGGCTGGAACCCCTAGGCTGCGGCTCTGCCGCAACAGAACCAGCTTTGATAACGTCCCAGGACTCCCGCCAGCGAAGCGCTCTTGACCATGCAGTTGTGGCATGCAGTATGCGCCGCCCGCCCAAAATTAGGCCTCCCCTATGAAGGCGAGGGGATACTATGTACAGGTACACTAACTGACTAATTCCCACACCCCTGTCAGATCTCTGACCCCGCTCCTACACGTGCTGTTCTGAGTGTTTCGTGAGCCCAACCGACTCCCAAACTTGTCAGCCGAACACTTGCCGCCTATTGGCCCGACTTGACGCAGCAGCGTTCTTCATGACGCCGCCGCCTTGACAGGAGATAGATTTGGACACCCCTCTCCTCTTCAACGAAAATCCTGAACACAGAGGATACCTCAAAACGTAAAAGCAGACGTTTCGTATTCCTACAATCTCTATTACCAAAAGACCGGTCGGGATCTTGCGCCGTCAGAAAAATGTCAACAGGCGGCCGAGGCTCGGGCGCTCGTGGAGGGGGGCCCTATGATGGCAGTGGTGGGGATGCCCGTGGTGGCCGTGGTGGCCAAGGTAGCCGTGGCTTCCGAGGTGGACGTGGCGGATTCCACGGTGCTCCTGGACGCGGCCCATCCGGTGCAGCCCTAATATTCTCGTGGGGCTTTACAGTGCTCCTCAATATTGTGCAGCTGACTGACCTCTCACATAGGACACAGGATGGAAGCATCCCTCCTCCCGATACGGCTGTGACCATAGTAGAAAACGCTCTTCAAGCTCAAAGAGCCACGACATCTTTGAACAAGCTCAGTTTGGAACCTGTCTTGCCTCAGCGGCCGGGATACGGTACGAGAGGCACCCCCATCACACTCTGGGCTAATTATGTCGAATTGGTCGCGTCTACCAGCTTGAAGCTCTACCGATACGATATTTCCGTGTCCCCCGGTGTGACTGGCAGGAAATTGACCCAGGTCATCCGACTTCTGCTGCAAGCGCCGGCACTGATAGCACTCCGGCAGGATGTTGTGTCTGACTTCAAAGCGACTCTGCTTTCGCGGCGGGAGTTATCTCGGGATAACATCCGTTTCCCAATCCGCTATCGAGCCGAGGGCGAAGATGAGCCTCGGGAGAACGCTAGAGAGTATGACGTGCGACTCCGCTATACGGGTGCCTTGACCGTCGCGGAGCTCACCGAGTACCTGACGTCCACCGACTTGACGGCGAACTACGTCAATAAGCTGCCCATGATCCAGGCTTTCAACATTCTTCTGAACCATTATTCCAAGTCTTCTGGGCATCTTGTTATGATTGCTTCATCCAAGACTTTCTCGCTGAGTCAGAGCTCTTCCGCTCTAGACATTGGCTCTGGATTGACAGCCATGCGAGGTTTCTTTGCTAGCGTTCGAGCGGCAACCTGCCGGGTCTTGGTTAATGTCAATGTCAGCCACGGGGCCTTCTACCAGGCAGGTCGGCTGGATCAGTTGATCTTGCGATTTGATGCTCAGTTAAGAAATAAGAGCAAGATTGAAGCCTTTTTGAAGAGACTAAGGATCAGGACTACTCACCTTCCCGAAAAGAAAAACAAGAGCGGCGAGGTTATACCCCGGATCAAGACCATTTACGGGCTTGCCACCCCTAATGACGGTCAGGGTCTTGCACATCCACCAAGGGTAAGAGAGTACGGTGCCGGTCCGAAACACGTTGAGTTCTGGTTAGACAACACTGCTCAAGCCGATCCATCAACAAGAGAAGAGACGGTCTCGGGGACAAAAAAGAAGAAGAAGAAGAAGGCAAAGGGGGTAGCCCCTGACAACCCTTCTGCATCCACGATAAGCGGGAAATACATTAGCGTCTATGACTTCTTCTTGACCTGTAAGTCATCGCTACCACGTACTGGACGTTCGTCTCAACAAGACAATAGCATACGGTAGAGACATCATCAATTCAGATATTCCCGTTGTGAATGTTGGGACGAGAGAGAACCCAACGTACCTCCCGCCTGAGGTCTGCGCTGTTGCACAGGGGCAAACCGCCAAATCGCGACTGAGCCCCGGTCAGACGCAACAGATGATACGATTTGCGGTTCGCAAGCCAGGAGACAATGCGACATCTATCGTCCAGGAGGGACTCAGAACGACTGGTCTCTCCCCGCAGACAAACGTTCTCCTGGTAACGTTTCTGCTGTCTTGTCCAGGTGCATTTACTAATGTCTCCAGGGCCAATTCGGTATCTCCGTCACACCAAGCCTGATTACGGTTCCGGGGCGCCTTCTCAGGGAGCCCAAGGTTGTGTACAAGCAAAACAAGCCCGCTCGAGTTCGTTTCGGTAACTGGAGCATGGCTGACATGCAATTCAACACGGCCGGGAATCTCAAAAAATGGTCATATGTACTCCTTTCGCTGCCGGGCTACCGAGACGCGTTTGACGCGGCAAGCCTAGCTGCTGTCATTCAGAGCTTTGGAAGCGCATTAAAGGCAACAGGGATCATGGTGAGCCCTCCACTTCAGGGGCGCAGGCTATTTCTCAATAGCTCCGACGATGCGCAACTGGACCAACTCCTTGAAAAAGCAGCCCTATCCCTCGATCTACTTCTCATTGTCCTACCGGACACCAACACTCCGCTCTATAATCGGGTCAAACATTGCGGTGATGTAAAGTACGGTATCCACACGATCTGTGTTGTTGGCCATAAATTTGCCAAGCAAAAGGGCCAAGACCAATACTTCGCCAATGTCGCCTTGAAGATGAACCTCAAGCTGGGCGGAAACAATCAGCTGATTGACAACTCCCAACTTGGGCTTATCAGCGAGGATAAGACAATGGTCGTAGGGATCGACGTGACCCATCCGTCTCCAGATTCGAGCCGTCGTGCGCCGAGCATTGCGGGAATGGTCGCCAGCGTGGACAGATGGCTTGGACAGTGGCCTGCTGTACTACGAACCCAGTCTGAGGCGCGTCAGGAAATGGTATCGAGCTTGACGGACATGCTTAAGTCACGACTACAACTCTGGAAAGACATTGGAAAGCACCGAGAACTGCCCGAAAATATACTCGTATATCGCGACGGGGTCTCCGAAGGTCAATACCAGATGGTTATTGACAAAGAAGTACCTCTCCTGCGCAAAGCATGCGAGGAGATGTATCAGCCCGCCGATCAGAAGAAGGGGCTTCCGCACTTCACAGTGGTCATCGTTGGGAAGCGCCACCACACTCGCTTCTACCCTACTCGAGAGGCCGATGCAGACCGCTCATCCAACCCGAAACCGGGAACCATAGTGGACCGAGGCGTGACAGAGGCACGAAACTGGGACTTCTTTTTGCAAGCACACGCGGCCATTCAGGGAACCGCGCGACCCGCACACTACTTCGTGGTGCTGGACGAGATATTTCGCAATCGCTACAAACGTATTCCGCCACCCTTCCAGAACGTTGCTGATATGCTCGAAGATCTGACGCAAAGCATGTGTTACATCTACGGGCGCGCCACAAAGGCCGTTAGTATCTGCACGCCTGCCTACTACGCTGATATCTTGTGCGAACGAGCAAGATGCTATCTAAGCGGAGTTTTTGACACATCGACCTACTCAGCCGCATCTTCAATGGCCGGCAGTACTCAGGGACCGCCTGTGGGAAATGAGGACGTGCGGACTCATCCGAAGTTAAGTAACAGCATGTATTACATCTGAAATGGCAATTCGGACAACTTGCGGTGTATGTAGTGTGGCACAAGGCGCCGAACTTTAAACCGAGATGCTATCTGTGAATTTAGCAAAAGGAGTTACTAGTCTGCAGCTAATATAGCTGATTTGCTGCATCTGCCAGTTGATCAATCAGTATAGTCCTTCTAACTGCCTAGTCAGGACCACTGGGTGCATCGTATGCGACTGCCAGAGCTAAGAGTACTTGCTGCGACGCCGGTCATTGCTGTCATCACCGATGCAGATACTCATCGCCGATGACCCACTATTGCCAGTGGATCCAACGACAACAGGGGGATAGGGAGGAAGTGGATGGCGCGATTCAAACGTCGAAACCCATCCATCAGAACCAAGCGATCCAGAGCATTAGATGCCCAGCGATGGGCATCACAGTCCCCCGAGGTTATCCAGGATTTCTTCCATCGCCTGGATAATATCCCTTCCATCCGGGGCATCCATCCATCTAACAGATGGAATATGGATGAAACTGGCATCATGGAGGGCAAGGGAGCTAACGGGCTAGTGCTGGGCTCTGCAGCATCAAGAGGAATACAGAAAAAGCAGCTAGGATCCCGGCAATGGGTATCTATCATCGAGTGTGCGTCTGCTGCTGGGACCTCCTTGCCCCTTTGATTATATATAAGGGCAAGTCCCTTCAAGACCAGTAGCTCCCATCTAGCCTATCTATATATGATAGATGGCACTTTGCACACACTGATAATGGCTGGACGACTGAGGACACTGCCCTCCAATGGCTAGAGAAGGTCTTCATCCCAGGCACCCAAACAGAAGAGGCCAGACTGCTGGTTCTGGATGAGCATTATTCCCATATATCGATTGACTTCATGTGGAAATGCTGGCAGCATAACATCTATCTGTTATTTCTGCCGCCGCACTCTTCTGCCGTCCTCCAGTCTCTAGATGTGGCTGTCTTTAGCCTATTGGAGCAGGTCTATCGCAATGAGGTTGGATATCTAGATGACTGGGTTACGGATTCAACTATAGCTGGCAGAAGGGCATTTCTGGAGTGTTATTTCAAGGCCCGCGAGGCATCTATTACAAGCCAGAACATCAGAAGTGGCTGGAGGGCAGCTGGATTATGGCCAGTTGCTATAAGGCGACCTCTATCCAACCCCTTAGTATCCAAGGCATCATCCAGCCAGCAGACAAGCCAGCCCAGCCAGCAACCCAGCAGCTAACAGTGGGATAAAGCCGTATCTATCGTCCCATGGTCAACCCCCTATCGATCTGCTGGTCTATGGCATCAACTACACTAGTTAACCCAGCTGGGCAATGATAGGCTAGATACCCATACTATTCGTGAGCAGGCCTCTAGACTTGCCCTTCTAGAGAGGCAAATCAACGCATTACAGGCCCAACTAGAGGACCAGCAGTCACGCAAGAGGAAAAAGGTCCCCCTATCGCCTGACAGCACCTTCGCCACTATAGAACATATCCAGCGGGCAAGAAACACGGATACCGGCGATATAGATAGTCCGGGTGAATCCAACGCATCCGAGTTATCCAGCGAGGCCGAAAGTTGCATATGGATGGGCGGCAAGCCTGAGGAAATAAGTGGTGATGGTGGTTCGTATGTGGGGCAAGGTAGTTATTCTCATATGCCCAGGGCACCATCATATATACACCCTGCCAGAGATCGTCCAGCTAGCATCCGTGGTTCGGGAACGGTTGGCATAGACGTTCCTAGCCTTTAGCGCGAAGAAAGTAACACTAAAGTTAGTTGTCGTCATGACTTCAGCTTGTTAATCGGGGGATATTACCCACAAAAGGTATCACTTGCTTCACCCACACGAAGCCTCCTACAACCACATCTGCTAATACATGTCTTGTATCGTCATCAAATCGGACGTTACATTGTCAGAGGGTGTTTAGCCGTCCTTGCTATTACAAAAGAGCTAACAACAACGAAGATGACTCTTGTCGTTGAGTCAAATAGGTTGAAGGACTTCGCAAATCCTTCTTCTCATTTCGTTAACCTCAGCGTCAACAGACTTCGCGATTGCGTCCTCGATTAAATCGCCCATGTTCGTTTTGAACTCCTCTACTATCTGTCCCTTCCGTTCCTCCATATCATCACCAATGTCCGGCATCTGTTTCTCAAGCGTGTCGCACCTAGCCTGAAGCTCGTCAACCTCGACGTCGAGATTATCGATGCTCACCACGATGTCCTTTTGATGGTCTTCCAGTTCAAGACAAGTTGCTTCCAGGTCATCGCATCGTCTCTGGAGCGCCTTATTCTGTCTCTGGAGCACCTCATTCTGTGCCCGCGATTCTCCTAAACTTTGCTGGAATTGGTCGATTTGTTGCTGTTGCAGCTCAAGCATACGCATCACACGGCCCCAGTCGCCTGCATCGGCTAATAGTGATCGCTGCAACTTTTCTGGGCGAAGGGCTTCTACCGGAGACGTCCTTGTGCGTCCACTGTCGAAGGACCGTTTTCTTTTGGGAGTAAGGTATGCATCGGTATCTTCATTTCCGCAGGGGAGGAGGCCCTCAGCAGACTCCAGCACATCGTGCTGCTCGTTATTGCCATACTCTGGCGGGTCACGGTCGCCACCGGAACCCTTGACGAAGACAGCCGCGAACGTGGCCCTCGGCAAGTATTCCTCGCCCGGGCATGCGATATACGGCGGCGGTGAGCCTCGATGACGGGGCCCGGTATCAAAGGGGACAGTGCTACTGCACGACAGTGGCGTGGCTGGCGTGGGAGATCTGCATTGTTCCCTTGCGGGGGGCAAACTTTCTTCGTTGTCATTCAGCACTTTGCCGTGGGCGCCAAAATATAGTCTACCCTCATCCACCATGCACTTGTAGCGCTGCTTCTGGTCTTCCGTCAAAGACGGGAACTGTCCAATGGCCCAGTTGTACTTTTTGAACTTTTTCTTCGTCAAAATGTCGTGCCGAAAATATAGAGAAAATAGCGAAGCCGCCGCGAGCGACTTGGGTAATCCATGTGTGTCTGAGGCCGAATCGCCAGACAGCTTTCCAATGGCAAAATCGGACGGTACGATGAGCTGGACATTACTGCCGCTGTGCAGCTGGAACTTGAGACGGGTGATTGAGTGTATGTCATCCAGTCGCTGACGGACGGTTTCGAAATAAGGTGGGCTCGGCGTACTGGTAGCAGAGTTTTCATATGTTGTTCTTTTCAGCGAACGAATACAGTCGGCTCTGATTTGTACGTAGACTATAGTGTTGGTGGGTGGGCTGTTGATGGAACAGCTAAGGCGAAACAGGACAGAGGCTGACTCGGAATATCGAATAGCAAGATGGAATCGCTGGTTAATGATTTCGGGCGGTTGTCCAGGATCTTCACGGACCGCAATGACGTTAGAGGCATCAAAGTCAAACTCGGGGTCGGACATGTTGAATTCGCTTTCAATCGATCTTCTAGATTTACGCGTAGATATAGTCAACAGAACCCAGGAAAAAGTTGATACTTACCGTGGATATGGTGTTACCCTTGCCTACCTTTTGCAGCAAGTCCGTCGCACGGTTATCGTAGACAAGACGCGTCCAGCGTGATCCGGGCTCTACTCGGGATGCATTGGGAGCTCTTGTACGAGCAGTAGAATGACCAGAGCGACGGGTGACGAGTCCAGGTGCGGAGCTACGAAAGCTACGCTCTGAAGTGGTTCCGGCGGTGTTCCAGTCCTACTCGTACAAGGAGTCAGGCCAGCATCAGGAGCAGGTGAACGGCCGGAACGCCTAGGACAGGTCTGCACGATGAAAACGCTTGCGGAGAGTGAGGGCTGCGCAGGGGAGGAGCGAAGGGGCTAAAAGGGGTGGCTTTGACGATAAACGTGATGTTGGACGGCAACATTTTCGACGTGGATAAATAGGGGAGAAGGTTGGAATTAATAAGACTGCCTATGGGTGGATTAGCGGTTGCGGCAGAAAGTTATTCCGTATATGAAACCTACCAGTAATAAGGTGATTGATTGGTCAATTCTGCTGAAAAGCGGACCTGCACACCAAGGCGTCTATGGGACCACTCTCAACCGCCGTACCCTACCAAAACATGAGAGTGGCACTGACATCCAGGGTTCATAGACCCCACAAAGCACGGCCGAGTAGTGTACGATTGATTCGTCTGCGGATGTGGACAAATCCCCAACAAAGACGTAGGCCGTGATGGTCCAATGGTAGTCGGTGATGCGTGCTAGCTAATCGTTCACGATGCCCGAGAGGCTAGCCTGCCAGCCATCAGGTTAAGCGAAGTCGCCGAAAGTACCATGTGTGATGTTGAGGTACACATGTGGTAGGCGCGTAAATCCCTGCGGGTGTCGCCGAATAGGAGTACTATGTACACCGTGCAACGACGTGGTACTGATCTGGTTGCGAAGGTGGACCCACTACACTAGAGCTAGCTGCGTTCGCCGCTGGTAAGTCACGCTAGACAGCAAGGGTGAACGTTGTAGATGAATAGTGTGTTGAGACAATTAGCGCCCATTAAGACGGCTGCCCAGCGCGCTGCGCCTCGGCGTTGTAATCATAGCCCAGGTGTTTGCGTCCGGGAAGCGCTTGGAAACATGTGGTGGTAAGGTGCTTAGGGTGTTATGGTAGCCACGCGCCGGACACAAAAGCTTCTCTTCTTGGACTCGTAACAATTACTCTGTCTGGCCGGGACCTTTCATCCGGACCTTCTGGAGTAACGCTACCTCGGTGAGAACTCCCAGCCAGTCGCATGCGCACAGAGTAGGCTGTGTGCGGCCTGAACAAACGAGCCGTCACAGCTGCTTATGGCCCCGAACACAGCGTGCATCCCTAGCAAAAGAGGTAACTCCTTACAATGTCGCTGGCATGCACACTGCATCCACTCCGAACCCACTATCGCAACGGGCGAGGTCTAGTTAACCGCTTGATGGCCACTATGTGAACACTCGAGAATCGCGCGGCCAGGGGAAGTAATAAGCCCTCACTTTTAGTCAAACCGAGAATCGACCTCCAGATTCCAGGTGCGGCGCACTGGCCCAGTTGCTCTGCCACTGCTCTCGCGAGGAATTTATGAATACGCTCCCTTCCAGACGCAAATAGCCCTTTGTAGGCTGCGCATACGAGAACTCGCCCGTTTCCGCCGCTGGTCCGGGTTCGGGGTCGGGTTCTGGTATGAAGTCCACCCAAGAGTCCGGCTGAGCTTCGGCCGCAACCTCCGCCGAGGGCTCCGCTTCAATTTCTGCGGGCTCTGCCGGCCAAGCAATGTCAGTGACAGGCTCGGGCTCGGGTTCTGCAGCATCGCTGGGGGGCCGTCTCGGTCTTTGATAGAAAGTCCACCGCCGCCATCCTTGCCGGTTCCTCAAGGTACACGTCGCAAGGGTAGATCACTCCCACACCTAGAGCCCCGCTCGATAACTTGATGTAGCCAACTCTGGCGTCGCTCTCTCGGGGCATGTTCAGGGAGATCGACGCCACTCTGGAAACCATAGTTGTTTAACTCGGTACGATGATACTGTACCGAATTCTCCGGAATTCCTGGACGGTCTGCGGAAGATTCTCCGCCCGTTGCCCCGTTATTTCCCGTCGATTAGCCGAGGATTCGCCAGCCAGTTTTACCCGCAAATACCAGCGAATACACCAAGGAGACCGATCGTTTTTCGCCGAGAGCTACGACGACCTGAGCCCCCAGTTGAAGGCCTTAGCTTTCTTTCCAGGCTCCGAAGACGACCCTTCGTCACCAACTGCTACCAGCGATGTTAGAGAGGGTTGAGAGGGCAGAATGCCGCCGATGTGTTGGTACACACGAGATGCTTCATTGCCACCATCGAGGCTTCCTCAGCGGCTACTGACGAACAGGCGCAGGGAACTGCAGTCAAAAGAGAAAGGTCTCGGTCAAATTGCACGGCGTCGTAGCCAGGGAACCAAACATCTCTTCCACATTTGCAATACCTCGTTACCCCCGTCACCAGCATCCCTTTTGTTCTTGAGTTCTCCTGGTACCAGTTTCCGCTTCATGTCATCTCAAACAGACACCAAGTGTAGCTGCCAAACTGTGCAATACTATGGCCAGCATTGTGATTGGCAGCGAATGACTTGCGTTGTGATCGGTGCCCAGGGGCTACCCTTGTTCGAAGCTCGAGCCATCGCCAGCCATGTTGGGTCTGTTTGCTATGTTCACCAGCCAGAGCTGCTTGACACGAGACTGCTTCCGCTACCAACCGCGAGTCTTTCATCGCCCCATGTCCATTCGAGGTGTATCTAAAGCGATTCGATTAGGCCAGGAGGCCAATGTGTTTTCCGCCGTCATCTAATCGTAGGTCCGAGCCCATCTGTGAAGGAGTCCGCCAGGATGCAGCTGGCTCTCGTCCCAATACATATACGCATCTGCAGAACAGCTACGGGTGAGCTTACTAGCTAAGATCTGATCAAATTCGCCCAGCCTGAGCCGCGCCTTGAGGGAATCGCTCAAGGGGATAACCCGATTTTGAGTCAAGAAAGTGGGAGCCGGATACGCCGCGAAAGTAACGCTGATCGCGATGCCAAAGTTTGTCCCGGCGCCCTTGATCGCCCGTAGTAGGTCGCTTCCGTTGTCGGGCCACAGGGCATCGGCCGGCTGGTATTGCCGTGGCACGCGGCCAAGGCAGAGTACTTGGCCAGAGACAACGCTGACTATCACAACGCCGATAACGGCGGCGGATGCAAGTTCGTCGTCAAGAGACGTTTGGCATTCTGCTGCCTTTGTTTGCTTGCTGCCTTAGTCTGCTCAATGACCCTCTGTTGGTATATTCGATCCACTTGCTTATTGTGCTGCCTCGATGTTGAGCTTCTCTCTCACAGGTTTCCAACATTGTTCGTGTAAACGCAGAGACAGGCTCTGCGCCGAACTTGTCAAATTATGCTTTCTTCACCAGAGTCTTGTGAGAGCTGGTGATATTGAGTGAAGACGAGAAACTCCTGGAAAAAAGCCTGATGTGCGGTCGACACGTTATGCTGTCAAAATTCTGGAGTCCGAAATCCGGATCAATCAGACTAAACCCCTCCTTACTCCGTTCGAGGCCTGGGTATAGACGCTCGTCAATCATGCGCGTAAGATTGCAGGAGCATGTTTGAAGATATTTTGCGTAGCGTCCGTCAGATGAGCGAAACTCATGCACCCATTCTTCAACTGAGGTCAGATCATAGCCAAGAGGGGTCGCACAAGTGCCGGGGGCCCTCACACTTGAGCAAATACTGGGTACAGAAGTGCTTTCGAAAGTCATCGTTACACGCTCCTGTCAGCCGAGTGCAACTGCCTTAGAGGTACCAATCAATTTCCCGAATGAGCTTGTGATTCAGAGGCGTTCTGGGCACCCTGTTGGAAGGGACCGTTATCTTTGCTTTCTCGGTGAAGCAGCTGGGGTCCCCAACTGGCCATGACCGGTGAGCCGAACTGGTGCTTTTCCTGGTCCGAGATAACTAATAAAATGGATGGTTGACCAATCGGAGCTCCCGAGCATGCGCCGCGAGCCATGCTGCCTCCCCGGATGTTTTCCCGAACGCAAGAATGTGTTGAGGGCCCAGAGAAAGACCAGATCAGGAGGCCTGCTGGTCCGATTTCGAGGCTGGTTTGCCAAGCGAAAATGAACAGTCGCGAGAAGAGCCTATCTATTAATCTAGCTAGAGCACATATAGCAGCACTGCTGGATGTTGCCGCCCAGGAAGGCTTGACCAAAATATCCCAACGACGTCATCTCAATCATCAGCCAGTTCCCTCATGACCGGTTTCTCAAGGTTTTCTTGGTCTCCTTTCGTGAAAATGATAGGAGCCTTCGCCCCGTCCTTGCGAACCCAGCCTCGGAGGGTGTCCGAAGATCTCTGTAGCTCTAGGCGCTCTGTCCACGTGAATTGAAATCGAACGCCGACGTTCCTCATCCTCTCTCTCTTCTCCGACTGATCGACAAAAAGCGCTCTAATCAACTTGGTATGGCACTCATCTGGAGGTAGCAAATGAGGCATACGCTCCTTGAATAGGGAATACCAGCTCCGCTTGCGCGATAGGACGGGCCCATTGCACTGTCGCAACCCGACCATGGCGGGATGCTCATCGGATTGCTGGAACGAGATGGCGCCGTCTCTACAAGGCAGGTCACTACTGCCAGAGTCTCGCGGAACACGTGCCCGTTCTGGCATGTACCCTCGGTGATGGCGCCGCATGGCTGGCCGCAGAGTACCGAAGCGCACAGTGCCCATTAGTGGCAGCCGAATGCAGGCCGTAGGCCACCAACATTTCCAACGAGACGTGTGTGGAGGAGCCCGCAGGTTTTTCGTTGGCTCGATGCTGGGTCCCGCGCGGCTTAGGAGGGCAACGCGCAGACGACCCAGGATGCCTCGCTGGACCCGACCTCTCTACGCACCCGCCAGCGCAGCCAGCTGTACGCCTACGTGGTTGGGTCGCTGCGCCAGCTGACGTCTGCGGCCTTCTGATTGACTGACTTGCAGCAGGACGCCTAATGTAACGAACGGCATGCCTCTCTCGAGGGCACTCGTGCAGCCATGCGGATCATCCGATTGGACATGGGTGGCTGACGCGGATCGATACACGAAAACCCTGTCGGGATCGAGGAGACATACTGTGCCATTCCAGTCAACGCAGGGCGTGTCTATGCCATGTCTGTTCCGCCCCCGCCTTGCCGCCAGACCCCGGCGGTCAGGGTGCGGCGGCACGCGTAGGGTCTGATTGGCAAGGCCCCCCGTACTCGCCAATTGACATCGGCCTGAACAATCCCATGTCCCATGAGAATAGCTCGCCTGGGAGGAGGAAACTGCCTATAAAACACACGAACATATCCATCACTGACCACTTCGCTCCATTACGACCTTCGAAAGAAACATACCGGACAAATACTACCGATACAATGTCCCAGACAATCGCCCCAACAGATGCTGAAGCTCAAAAGGCCTTCCCATTCGCGGAACCTAAGGGGTGGTACACCGAATGCGAAAACGTTGGTGGCCACGGCGATCCATGGTGCTTCAAAGAAAAGTGTAGTAATCACAAGCAACCCCAACGTTGGCACTGGAGAAGGACGGAGTGGACGACAGTCATGGAATGGCTCAAGGAACAGGATCTGGGAACGCCATGGAACGAGATCGACTGGAAGTTGGAACATGAGTCGCCCGAGCTTGACGCCAAGCTTTTTATTTCGGTCAAGGCCACCAGTCTGGGCACAGCGACACACATCTATGTACGCTGCACGCAATCCGCGAAGGACTCCAAAGATCGAGCCAATTTCCTGGATGTGAAGCTAGTACATGACTCGAAGGATGGTCGGTATCGTTTTATGGATCAACATTTTGTGGTACATGCGACGCTGAAGCCCGGTTGGTATCCCGCTTCACTGGGATGCTGCTCGAAGATCGACAACACTGAGTCGAAGAGAGCGAGGTTGAGCAATTTTTTTTATAAGCTTGTTATGATATCCGTAAGCTGGGTGGAAAATCTGGACAAACACCGAAAGACTAAATAGGCTTGCGATACACCTCTTTCTTGTCATTTTTGGTATTGGAGTTCTTGTATCTCTATGGTGTAGTACGGAAGCGGCGACATGAAACGCCATAAGCCTTGTACATCTGTTCCACTGTGACCTTGTGTGTTAAAGACGTTAAGAGGCTAGGAACAACACTAGCGCTCGAGCAGATATGCTCGCCCTCCCTTCCCCGACCTCAGCTAGTGTCAAGCAGCCTATAGCAATATCGTGGTGCATGACTTTCAAGTACTACTGCGCTTTCACGATAGCCGGTCTCCTAATGCCTCTCACTATGGAGCAGTCTTTCTTCCTTTTTCACTTCCGGCCAATGAGGTTGCCGCTCTTCGAGCATCAGCCTCCAAACTATTACCAACCTCCGGCAGTAAGTTGGCACCCTGCCCGTTGGGTTCGTCATCTCTCTCGCTGCTAGTTGTTATCTCGTAACTTCTAACAGAGAAAGCCTGCTCGCTACCAAGTAATTGGTTTTCATCAACACCCCCACCGTATGTCGATGCAACACGCCCGTTCACATTGACCACGACGAAAGCGTTGAAGACAAGATCATACGGGTCGCAGCCGAGGCCCGCGGCGTCGATGACATCCTCAAGCTGGGCGGTAACGAGGTGAACTTAGTGGAAGGCAACCAAAAGCCCCCCCAAGCTTGGTTACCATGTGATTATAAACCGCGGGGCCGACGACCACGGCGAAGAGGGCAATGCTTTCGCTGCTCCCCAAGAGCGTGAAACCATCTCCTTAGAACATCCTTGGAATAGCCCTCCGGAAGTTCGGATCGGTACATCTTCGTTGAGGGAACGGTTGGAGAACACGTTCCGGCTTATCACAGACTTCCACAACTCTGTTCGCATGTACTTCTTCGAATCAGAGATCCGCAACAACCCACAGAACAAGTAGTTGAGCTCCACAACACGCGCTGCGAGCCATACCACCTCCTTGTGGAGGCTGATCTGGAGACAGCAGAGAACTCCGGAAGATAATGGCTGCTTCGCCCTTCCAGTGCGGTACAGCCTGTCACCGATTGCGCTTCGTCTTGTCCTCAACATGTGGACTGAGGGCTGTCTCTGAGACGGAGTAGCGCCGCAACTCCCGCTCACTGAATCTGGGCCCAGTTGACACCGGAACAGTTCACATGCGCCGTAACTGGAATCAATCATAGACAGGCCGTTCCGCTTTTAGACGCCGTCGCTAATGGCCGAGTTTCCCTAACATATTGCGTGCCTGGGACGGCTGACGGAGATCCCAAGCGAACCACGAGCTTACGATAAGCGGACTATGTCACAATCTCACACTCACACTCTTTCCGCAAAAGATGAGATTCGAATCACTGATTGTCTTTCATTCCTCACCCATTATAGAGAATAATCTGAAATCCAAGGGAGGCTCCATTCGAGAGAGTAGGTCTAGTCCCTGCGGCCGGGAAAGGCTCCCCAACATTGTCTACTTCAAGTCAACAAGAAGTCCACGTGGTTCAAGGTCGGAAAACCTGCCATATTCGAAAAGAGATTGTGTAATAGAGTGGTCTTGTTATTTGCCATCCAAGGCCCACCCTTTGGCTCTAGATGAGAATCTAAGGCAGCCAACGTCAACATAACCTCCATTTGATGTCTTGTCACCGCACTCCATCAGGTTCTGCGTCATCAACGACTCGCATGAGATTTCTTTGCTGAATACGGTGGGTTGAAGCCCGTTTTGCACCTGCAATTCAACACATTGAGCAAGCCAGCTGATGGAAAAGATAAAATCCTCCCCTGCAACATTTCTTTCTACATCTCCAGTACCATTATTGGGCGCTGGCCCAGAGTAATAGTTAAGGATACCGTGCTCTTCGCAAAAATCTCTGGCTAGTGCTTGAAAATCATTGAGAATGTCTGAATCTCGAACTTTCTGCGCGCAGCACCTCCGCTGGGACAGTTGAATAGTACCTGTAGCTCCTTTATTCGTGTTTGTATTCGGCGTACTTGTTGACATAATATTAAATGTTCGAGAGAGGCTCGTGGTGTGGGATATCTGTGTTTTCTGTGTATCACAGGGGGTACTAGTGGTTTGAATGCCCATCGTTGGTGTCTCTGCCGTTAGCATGGATTGTCGGCGACTTGGATCGGTTGAGACATCGCCAGACGTGGGACTCGGCACAGAGAAGAAGCGGGCTCCAGACGTAGTGTAATAATTCTTGGAGAGCGATGGAATATATGGAACGCAGTAGGTAGATACGTAATCGATTCGATTAATCCCATCTGTGATATTGTTAAGATCCCGAAATAGAGATGCGTCGATCTCGAGCGGGCGAAGTACGCTGTCAAAGGTATCGCCCGGGTCAGGACTCCATCTTGCAATATTCTCAGAGTCGCATATTGCATCGGTAAGCCAGTGAAAGGTGGCGAAAACGATAAAGAATAGTGTCATTGCTGGTTTTGTTGCAAGTCAACACCCAGTACAATGCTATATAGTACATGAGAAGCCGGTCAAGTAAAGACTTTTTATAAGTCGCCGAGAGCAAGTTCCGGACGCACTGCAAGACGTACAGGTTCTCTACAATATGGAACCCCGTTTTAAGTGGGAAGCATGAATTGGCTCTTGGCCTGACCCAACCCAGCAACCGGGACGGTTATTGGGCCATTTCTCGCTTCCAATAAGAAGCAATTCAGCATCCGGTGATTTCTGCATGCCGATGAAGACGGAGGAACCAATTTGGGTTGGACCCGTACCATCGCAGCAAGCGTGCAGCCGGAGCCAGTTCTGGCTTTGTAGAAGACTATAACCTATTGACAGGTCGACTACACGCACTCTATTTGCCATGGCCGTGCAGAAGCAAATGACTGACCAGGAGCTTGCTGCACTGACGACAGGACTCGTCGCGCTCGCAAATGGGAGATCATGGCGAGACATCCCCGTTGATTGCAAGGCGTGGAGGAACAGATTAGGCGACAGCACAACCGTCTGCGTCGTCGCTCTATTATGTGCTCAATTCGTGCGCACGAGCCGTTTCCGGAGATTTTCATGGTCTCGAGTTTCGCTGAGAGCTCCCTGTAATGCTCTACCACTGTTTGCAAGCGTACAGTCATGAGCATATACAGTAGAAGGCGAATCAAGCGTCGCTGAAAGTTTAGTCAACAGCTTTAGTGGTGGTGGTGTGGGCCTGTGGCTTACGCGGCTTGGCAGATTACCCCTGTAGGGACGCAGTACTCAAGGAACAATCACTAACAG
>MU846165.1:0-80678 GCA_030867225.1 Colletotrichum caudatum
CAAAGTACCCCAAGCCCACAAGGAAAGCTTGGCAAAGTCGGGGTCCTGGTAGGTTGGGCCGCTAGTGCGAACTCCAGATTGTGAGATCGCGGGTTTGGTACCTATAAGGTAGTCCCCCTTTTTTTTTTTTTCCCTCTCTCTCTCTCTCTCTCTCTCTGTGTGTGTGTGTTTTTCCCTAGTCTTTTCTTTTCTTGGATTCTGGGTGAGCGTGGTAAGTGGGTGTGTGGGTGTGGGTAGTTAGTCGTTGGCGTGAGCTCGACGTGGGTAGAATCTTCTTTTCTTCTCCTTCATCGGCTGTTTCCTGTGTCTATTTTCCCCCAAGTGGCTGGGCCCTCATCCCACCCCCCCCCCCCTGCTCTGTTGGGCCCCATAACGACTCTTGATTTTTCTACCCTTGGAAGACGAGAGGGAAGAGGGAAGAGCTGAGGCGCATACACCTGTACATGATGATATATGCATGGAGGCCCGGGGATTCTGATCGGCAGCAGCGAGGGGCCCAGATTCGTACCTTTCCGATTCCCTCGCTCCGCGTTCTGTTCTCTCTTCCTCTCGCTCTCCCTGTTTTCCCATCTACAGAATCCACTACAAGCACGTATATTCGTAGTATAACTCCTCTGATCTTTAGGTGCTGATGTACGTACATATGTAGTACACTACCCACACCCACGTTGCATGGGCTGCATGTGTCGGGTGACAGAGAAGTAGCAGCAGATCCCTGCGGCCTCTGGAATCCCTCCCTTTGCCTAGGTATACCAGCTCGGGACTATAGCGAGGAGTCCGCCCAGACGTTTTGACGGATAATTCCGCTTGATGAGATGGTGGAGCATCGATCAGCCTTTTTTCGCTTGAACTTGTTGCACGCCGTTGATTGACTAGGGATGGGAGAAGTCGGTTTGTGTAGAGACCAAGAGCAGGGTGGGCAGGGAAGGGAAGGGGGCTTGGGTCGAGTTGCGCCGGCTTTGAGGGACGGAGGGGAGGAGATCATGCAACCTCGAGGAGAAAGGAGCAGCAGAGCAGGAGCAAGGCTCCTCCAAGGTGGTTCCGGGTTCTCCGACTCTAGATCCCATCGACCACCAATGCCGTCCGGCGCGCGTTTATGGTTGGTGCTAGGGGCAGTTGAGAATGAACATACGTGAAGGAGTCGCACCGGTGCAACCGCCTCAGGGTTTGCGACTCCTTACGCAGCAGTACCTACTTACCTACGAATACTTACTTCACTACGATTCTGTCTGATTGTCGAACCATGTGACATGGGGCCGGCACCCAGCCCTCCTTGTGCCCAGTCGTCGAGGCGAGTGGTTGACGAGGACTACTACATCCATAGTAGTACGACGTCCGTACGTACGTATAGACTTCTGCTTGTCTGGCGGATGGCGTGTAGCAAAGCCGAGTTATGGGTCACGGCGAGAAGCGCGGTGGACGATGAACGGATACGGACAACAGTCCACCGACCAGGTCTAGGGTTTCGGGGACCCAACACCAGTTTCAACTCCATTCTGGGGCAATCTGATTGCGAACAAGGCAGGGTTGGACCGGCGGGCGGAGATAGACAGACACCTCTCGGGCGCCTTTTGCCGTGTGTCTAATTACATGCACCCCGCCAGCTACTACACGGCAATTTCTGTGCATGCCCAACGGGCGCACATGGGTTCGACGCCAGGGGCGAGCTCGCCGTGTCTGTCTTTGCTTTGTCTCCATCTTCTTCTGTCGCAAAAGGCTGCTCCTTTGAGCCCGCGGCAACAGGTTTCGATGATGTTGATGATTGACCAAGGCCAGAAGGTTTGGTAGATCGCGAGTGAATGCCTCGTTAAACTACCTAGTTTACATGGGTTTAGGATTGAATGCACCTGCAAGCGGCAGTTGGGGAGGAGGACACATCTGGTGGAGGCGGCAGCTTTCCAGTGCTAACCTGAGATGGGCTAGCCAGTTGGGTACTGTCTTGTTTGATGGATTTATTCCCACTCTCTCCTTTGCGTATTGTCCTGACTGGGCCGGCGTCATGCTAGAGATGATGAGGAAAGGCGAAACGAAGGCAAAAAAAAAAAGTACCGAACATGGGTAGGGAGAGGGTGGAAGGGCCAAGCTACATGGTAGGAATAGAAGCTAGCACCGGGCCAGATACTACCCTAGGTAGTTAGTTAGCGGGCAGAGCGGCAGGAAGCAGAGCCGCTAACCGTCTTGGTATAGCCAATGCACAGGAACGTTTGGGGGGGAGGCAAAAGTCAATTGAACCCAACGAGGCAGGTGAAGCCGCAGGTGTTATGAATAGCCGCAAAGGCATGGGTCCATCATCTATGCAGACGCAGCGATCTGGAAGAGTACGGCAACCAGAGGTGGCTAGCCAAGCAAGGCCTGTTTCTTGGCGAAGTAGCAGCGCAATGTGGGAGTGAACGTAGGAGAGGGAGGGGAGTTGCGAGCTCTTGGCATCTTCGGCGATGAGAGAGAGAGAGTGCAGGAATAGCATCAAGGCTTGGCACTTGGCATCAGGAACACGTCGTCGTCGTCGTCGTCGTCCTTCGCTTGCGTAACGTGTGCTCCCATTTTCTGCGCTACACCGCCGCACCCGCACCATAAAAACTTTTTGCACCACGCGGCGTCACGCTGAACCACGCGGCGCCACGCGAGGGCTGTCTCGAGAGTGTCAGCCGAGTTCACGACCAGGAAAGGGTGCCATACAGGCGATGCGCCGTGGTTGTTTGTGGTCGTCGTTCGGCGGCGGCGGCTGCAATAGCAACCGGTGCCCGGCAGTCCACGGGGGGGGGGGGGGGGGGGCGCAGATGTAACAGCCCGTCCGGAAAGTGATGGGCAAGGGGGAATATACAGCAAAGGTATCTCTAAACTCGACTTGATTTGACGCTGAAGAAGGGCAAAGCGGACCAGGGTGGTAGATAGGAAGGGGAAGGGGGGGTTCGGCGGACGATGATCCTGTGTCCATGCCACGGTGATGAGGACGTACGACAAACGCCGCCGTCGGCTGAGGAGGATACGCGACGAGGATTCGATAGCTTGTTGCTACTTTGATCCAGGCTCTCTCTCCCTCTCTCTCTTTCTCCTGCAAATGTTGAGCGCACCACATGCCATGCCGGATTGAACACGGACGGCATGGCATGGGAGGGCACGGCACGGCAGCCGGGCCATACCGTGCAAGAAGCAAGCCGCGGCGTCCGCGGCGGCTGTCGCATTCTCGTCTAACTGTCGTCGGCCTTGCCGTTCACGTCGCTTGCGGGCGGGAGCCAGGGTCAAGGGCTTAGCGAGTGGTGCAGGTGACCATTGTGTCGGTCGACATTGAGACTGGGGCACAGGAAGGCCGGGCAGGGGAGGCAGGCAACTGGCTGGGTCGATTCACTAGGTAGTGTAGGATAGGTAGGCCCACGGCGAGACGAGGTTATCCCCCTCCTTGGGACAAAGATGCTTGATTGATTGACTTCCATGGGCCCCGCCCCGGTTGATCTGGCGTGGCGTCGTCTTGACCCTTGGAAGATGTGCTTGTGGGATTGCCAGAACGGGCCATCCGAGGCAAGGTCACGATGCAGTCGAGTCTGGTATGGGGTCGGGTATGGGGAGAAGAGGTACTCGGGAAGATGACAGGGGATGAGAAGCAGAGGAGCAAACAGACAGGCGGACAGACGGACAGATTGAACGAAGGCAAGAAAGAGGGAGAGACGGCGAGGGCATCCCGATGGCCTACGCTATCCAAAGTAGGAAGTGCCACCTAGGTAGATGAGGCGGTATCTGCACTCGAAAGACAGGCAGTCCAGGCAAGCGGATGGATACGCGCGCCCGCGCCCGCGCGCAACCGCAGTGCCTAGTGCCTATACCCAAGTAAACCACATACAGCATTATGGTGTGCGAGTATCGCCATGACGCCGAGCCGAAGCGAGATTATGGTATTGACAACAACAACAGCCGCATTTCATTGCGCTGCACCGCACAACAGCTCCGCGACAGCGACGACAACGACGAGGACGCTTCTTGTCTCGAAGGAAGGGGGTCAGGGCGGCTGATAGTGGACCGTGACAGGCCCTCGGGACACTTCGTCAGTACCTGGGCATTCGCAAGGCGTGTTGAGGAAGGCTTTGATGAGATATGATAAAGGAGAAGAGAGGAAAAGTCACCCATAGTGTGGAAAGTTATGCGGGGCCGTCACCGGGTCACACGGAATCTTTTCCAATGGCCCAAGGGCCCATGGCCAATGGTGGGTCGCCGGTGGCCGGCGGTCAGTGGGTATGAAAACTATACGTACAGTACGTGGTAGACGAGGTGGTATTGCGGATATGGAGAAGACAGGGAGCCATCCGCGCCGCCCCTCCCCTCCCCTTCCCTTTCTCTGGACCTTGGACTTGCTCAGGTAACTCAGGGTGTGACACCGCTCGACGGGAATCGCAATGGGGACCACGGCTGTGCGCTAGATCTGGCCGGGGAAAGACAGAATCATCAACTCCGTCCGTCCGTCTCTGTTTCGTTTGTCTGTCTGTTACACGGCCCCCACAAGGCGTTCACTGTCCGGCGTCATCATTGTTTCTTGCACGGGACAGGACCTAAAGGGTTAGTGCGCCACCCCCCCCCCCACCCCCCCCCCCCCCCCCCCCCCCCTAGGTATGTACGTAGTTTATGTACCTACCTAGGTAGTTCACCTGTATGTGTATATGCAGGCTGCACTGCAGTCGTGCTGCAGCCAACGTGGCACGGCATCTTAACCCTCCCGTCAACCAGGTAAGATGTGGCACTTGCAAGGCTTAACGCGACAACATGTCATCAAGACCGGATGGATCACTCAGTTGGCGACTCTGCTCTGCTCCGCTCCGTACGTTTGCTTATCTTAGGCTACTATAGCTGGCCTAAAGTCCGGACGGACGGCGAAGGAGTGAGCATGTCGTAATGAAAACTAACAGCAGCATGGCGCAGCAGATGGATGCAGTACATGGCGAGTCGGATATGCCATGTAAACTACCAAAGGCGAGCAAGGCAGGGAGGAGGGTAGGGCATGTAGCCGCACTGGCATCTATCTCGGCCGGGTCGGTTCGGTTCTCTGATCCAGCATGCCATTTTGTTCTCTTTTGTGCCTGTCTGTCCGTCTCTGTCTGTCTGTCTGTATGAGCCTTGGTCGGCAATCGGCTCTTGACATCCATGCGCGGGGACTTATTCTCAACTGCCTGCCTGCCTGCCTGCCTGCCTGGTCCCGTCATGGCACGCCGTCTGGGTTCTGGTTCTGAGCCTCCGTCTCGTCAGTCGCATTGGAGCTCGAGAGGGAGGGAGGGAGGGAGGGAGAATCGGAGGAGCTTGGTCCACGTGGGACCTAGCTCGAGGATGGACGGTAACTACCTGTACCACGTCAGTAGGCTCGTTGTATGATGCTGGTTTACCTTGGCATACATACAAGCATGGGCATCGGTCGGCATGGTCATCATGAGGAGGGGGGAGGAAGAGGGGTGCGAGACGAAATCATGGTTTCTTTTCCCGAGTTCATGAGGGACCGGGCGTGCTGGCGCGAGTCGTACGCAAATCGTTTGGGTTGATTACACGGCAGGATTCATCAGAAACATGGACAAGCCCGCCCCCCGTCATGGTGACAGGACCTGGCCAAGAGTTCTCTGCACGGGTAACAAGTGCGACGCATACCTACCTAGGTACTACGAATATTGGATGTACAGTACATAGGAGCAGGTCGTCCCGGGGCGGGGACCGGGGACAGGGACCGGAACGGGGACGAAGTCGAGGAGGAGGAGGAGGAGGAGGAGGAGGAGGAGGAGGAGGAGGAGGAGGAGAGATGCATGGATGGGGACGCCTGTCGACAGGGACCAGCCCAGCCCAGCGGGGAGCGGGGAGGGGAGCGTTGCGGGCGAGCGAGCGAGCAAGCGGGCGCAGATTTAGAGTGCTGCACCTACGCACGCACGCACGCAACACACGCACGTACGCACAGCAAGGCAATGTGAAGGCTGGTGAGGGTGAGAAGAAGGAACCATGGGTGGGGCAAGCAGGATGGGACGAGATGGGGAGAAAGAGAGGAGGGAGGGCATGCGCGGCGCGGCGCATGGAGTCTGTCCGTACCTACCTTTTAGTAGGCAAGGAGTACAAGTATGTACCTAAGACGTAAATCTCTTCGCCCTTGTGCTTAAGCTATTTTGCCTTCCGTCTTGCATCTTGTTGATCATTCATGGGTGTATTCACACCCCACTGGGTGGGGTGGGCACCTGCACCATCATCAGTGAGGATGAGGAGGGGGAATATGTACGGGTACTACGCATGTATTGTATTTACCGTACTTGCTGTACTGTACATGCATCGTATACTTTGATCAACGGTCATCAAACTCTTCGCCATATCGTCTCAACTTTCTGGCCTCGTTGTGCCTCAGTCCCCTCCCTCCCCTCCACTACCCTCCAACCGACCCCGGCCGGTTTTTGCCTCTCGACATAGGTACTCCCTTGCCCTGTTCTTCGTGGCATGTTGCCTGTTCACGTTCCCCCGAGCGAAAGAGGGAGTGCCATCGTCCTTCATGTGATGGTGGACGATATCAATCAAACTATCCACCTCTAGGCAGGCAGGCAGGCAGGCAGGCGGTTGGTCTCACGGGTCAGAGGCCCGAATCACCATGCATAGTTGGCAAAAGAAGAAAAGAAGAAGAAGAAAAGAGAGACAACTAAAAGAGGCACTATGCCTGAACTACTGCTAAATGCTGATGCGATCCAGTGTATGGAGGACATGCAGATGGTGTATCTACATACCTACCTATCTATCTACAGCAAGTATCTGTATGTAGGTACCTAAAGCAAGTAAGTACGTACTGTACAAGCAATGCAACACTCGAGTACCCGTACCTGCCTACCTACCTACATACATACATACATACATACATACATACATACATATAGATGCAGTACGTACACGCCATGTAGTCACGGAATGCGGAAACCCCGCCTCCACCGCGGGCGGGTGTCGCCAATTTTTTCCCTTTTGAACCCCCACCCCACCATGCATGCATGCCATGCCTGTTTGCTGCTTGCCATTCGTATCTGGTGTACCTCACTAAATTCGCTCTAAACTACAGTGCATACTTTGATGTACAGGCTGAGGTGTTGTGTACTGAGGGAGGTACGAGTGAGTACCGGGCGAGCCCTCGTAAGGTCTCCCGCACGCACGCACAGGTATTCGTAAACTATCATGTACATATCTTTGATGCCCAGGCGTCTGTTCGTTGAAGGGTCTCACCACGTGAGGCGAACCGAGGACGGACGACGGGGCGAGCAACCGAACAAAGCCAGACAGACAGCGCCTGCTCTGCTCTGCTCTGCTCGGGCCCTTTCCAAGGCCTCACCTCGGCGAGCTACGAGACCACTCGACACGACTCACTCGCTCGGCGCGAAATGAAATGGCTCAGAAACGACGACAAAAAAATAATCAGGCCACTCGCACCCAGGATGGCACACCACCCCGCGCCTCACACACTGGCCTGGCCAACCACAGTCAGTGGTTATGCCCGATGATCGCTCGTCTCATGGGCACCGACCTGTGTAAGTAGGCAGGTAGGCAGGTAGGCAGGGAGCAACCAAGGGACCAGGAACAGCAGGACTGGCATCGTAATGAATGGGCATCTATGTGTATCGAAAAGACGACTGATCAACGAGAGGGGTTTTCTCGCGGAAACAGTGGCCCGAACATGGAGAGATATCTAGGCAGATAGCCAGCTAGCGACTCCAAATTTTGGTCTAGAATGGGTAGGTGGGTGGGTGACAGACCGACCCGATACACCCGTACCGTACCTACCTGCAGAATGAATGGGGTAATTGCAGTTGGGGTCGCTTCCTAAGTATCATGTACCTAGGTACCTACCTACATACCTACCTATCCTACCAGGTTTGTTGACAATGAAGGAAGGAATGGCCATGAGGGAGGGTCCACGTGACTGATTTGGATGGAGTCGTCCGTGGATGGAGAAGGAAGGCCTCCTTCTGTTGGAGTGAAGCACAACGGGCATGGAGCAACAGCCGGTGCCGTCATTCGGGAACGGACGCGATTGGCGGCGACCTTGGATGGGGGAGGGGGTTCTGTTCTGTTCTGTCCTGCCTTGTCGTCATTGGACACGATTTGCTCGACTCAATCCATGCTGTTGTCAAGAAGTCGCCGACGGCCGTTTCTTGCGGAACTTCGGGCCTGCGCTCGTTCACTCGCTAAAACAACGACGACGCCATCGGCGAGGCATCTTGCAACACTCTCCCATTCAAACACCTACCTAGGTGCCCGGTCGGATTACCTACAACTATGTATCCTCTCCGGCGGTGGTGGCGAAGAAGCTAAGGGATGGCTGACGAGGAATGTTGAGATGAGAGGGCCCGCCGATCCTCGCTATAAGGATGGAAGAAGCAGGGGGGTCGCTTGGGCTAATACCTAGGCAAGGTGAATGACTCTTGCTCCCGCTCCCGCTCTGGCGCCGACACATACTTACCTACTTACATATACTGGTAGTACAATACGTATATACACATGCCTTTCAGAGGTTGAGATTGGCCCCTTTATACTCGGGTCAGACCAACGGTGCTGGGAATACATGTCCATCTGGTTGGACGGGATTGAGGCCCTAAGGTAGGGGGCGAGAACAGAAAGGCAGACAAGATCCCGCGGGAGTCGACGTTTGGGGATCATGCATCATCCATCCGACAGGGCAAGGATGTGACATGAAGAGTGCGTCGATCCAGGGGCCATAGCCCGTGTGCCTTCATCGCGCCGGGTGTATCGTACGTGGAGGCTTTGGAGAGCTTTTGGGATAATGCGAGCTTGAATCGTAACCAATTGTCACGTGCAAAGAGATAAGATGTTGCAAGATGAATGGATTTATCAAAGAATGTAATTAGTTTCCATATGTTGGCAGGCAGGCAGGCAGTTAGGTAGCTACTACTCCCAGCCGCAACCCCTTCTCTCCCACCCCGCAATCACCCTGTCTGGCTGCAGAGCCAACGGCTTGGGGCCGGCTCCGGGTCCCCGCAGAACCGAGTTGCGAGTCTGACAGTGTCTGGATGGACGAAGGAGAAAAGAAGAAAAGTAAAAAGATCATGGAAAGAGAGGGGGGGGGGGGGGGGACAAAAAACAAGGGCTCGAGAGCTGGGATGTATCATTGTTGTCAAGTTTCACTTAAGGCACCCGCACAACCGGCGTCGTAGGCACCTGTCAATACCATGCGCGGATACCCGGGATGCCGAAAGGCACCAGCACTCGCACGCGCACGAGCATGGCAGGCGAATGAAGAAGAAGAGAAAGAGGGAGGGAGAGAGAGTACGGTAGGTAGGTACTACGTAGGTGGGTGGGTGGGGTAGGTTGTTAGCACACGGATTGCGATGCGATGAAAGGCGATGCGAAACGATGCGAAGCCAGACGTTGAAGCCAGGGAGTCCCGAGGCCTGGGCCAAGAGGGGGGGGGAGAGGAAAAGAAAAAAGCTTTGGTTTCCGCTTACCTCAGGCCCTAAGGACACGGAGGACAGACGTGTCTGCATGCCTGAGGAAGAAGACTAAAGCCGCCAGGCACAAACGCAGGCACCCAGGCCTCATAAACTCATAAACTACACGTCCCGATCTACAGGTACTGTGCATCGTACATCGTACAAATACTTGACTGCTGAGCGGGCAAGCGAGCGAAATTGGGTTATTGAGGCACAGAAGCTCACTTGCCGACAAACGCCGCTGACATTTACTTGGTGTTAATGCCTGCTACTTCTCATAAGCCAGCATGTACAGTATACTACGTAGTAGTATGTGTATACCTTACCTTGGTAGAAGCAAATTTGCCTTCAACGCTAGGCGCCTTGCGCCCGCCCCACTCTTCCGTGCGCATAAGAGATGATTTCTACCCCACCCTTCATTCACCCTCACTCACATCACATCGCAACCACCCTCGGAGGCAGCTCCGACAACGGGAAATGGGCGCCCAGGTACCCAAGGTGGTGTTGTCGTACAATGTACCAAGACTCGGGATGAAGTCTTTGTAGATGTACAAAGTTTACTAGTAGTGTATGGTGGGAACCGCCAAATTGTATGTACGTACTCCGTACAGGTACAGTATATCCAGTAGGCATGTATGTATGTACGATGGTCAGAGGCCGAAATAATTTACCCTGTTAGATATCTTACTCTAACACTCCCCTGCTTATTTTGGTAGCAGGCATTAGAGTACTGTTTGCTAGCCTAGCAAGCTAGACTGTGTGGCTATAGTACATTACTGGGGTACTTTATATACCGCTGTCACCCTGTATGTATGTATGTATGGGTGAACCTTGGGCCTTATTATACTGGGGCGTCAGAAATCTTCACGGAGGTCAGGATACCTTGTTTGACATGGAGGTTGCATAGCCGTCGCTCAACCACGCCCCCCCCCCCCCCCCCCTCCCTCCCCCACTCTACTTTGTCAAGTACGATGTACGATGTACAAACACGGTCCTGTCAGACAGGACTGTATGTATGTACGAATGAGTATAGGGTTTGCTTCCGCCTCGCTACCAACGACGTCTGACTTGGCCATCTTGCGGCAAGAGAACATACATGGACGCGCACTCCCACAACCACCACTACCTCGACAAAGAAAAGTTCGTTTTACATGGGTTTGGTGGTTTACGACCATGTGCGCACACCGAGTACCTACCGTCACTTTCAGTATTTGCACACACACACCGCCACATGCAATTTTTTTCAATCGCCTTGCGTTGGCTTCGACCTTCCCTGATTCCAACATCCATGACCATCCAGGTGCCCGCTGGTGTAACGAGACGCACAGGCGCTTGCAAGGTACGCACGTCACCACGCTGCTAAAAGTGGGGTGTTGGAGAGAGTATTTGTAGTGTATGTAGGTAGGTAGTCGGTCCCCACGATCCCCTTTCTGATGGCTAGCGCACCATACGCGGTATAGTGTGTATGGCCCCTGGAGCATGGGAAAACGCGAGAACGAGGCTTGCTGGCTGGATTATATCAGGCCAGCAAGCATACTATCTATACACACAATGTACATACATACATTGCACACACTGTACGGCGATGATGCAAATGACGAGTGTCGTGAATGGCGAAGATGGGACTGCTGGTATACGTGCAAGAGCACGCCGGAGCTGCCTTTACGTTTTCTGCCACCCGAGTTGTAGCTTTGACCGAAGCAATTGGACGAGTCTGGGCATTTTGACATGCAATTAATTTTCGGCCATACTCGCGGTAAGTTGTCGTGCCGTAACTCAAGGCCCGTGTTTGGACGCATTACCCAGGGGCTAGGACGCGCCTTCGATCACCTGCCTGCCCACCCATCCACCCACCCACGCACAGCTACCTACCTAGCTCCCCGGGTGAGAATAAACTTCCATGTCGAACGGCGAGCGACCTACTGTGTGTGCGTACGGTAGGTAGGTAGGTACCTTTCCTGATGATCCCTGGTCCATCTTCGGTATACCGATGTGGGGGTTCAAGCAACATGGACGAGATGCCTTACATGATGCAGCACGATGTGAGTCTGGATTGCCACTTGCCATGATTACGGGTAGCTCAACCCAACAGCAGCGCCACGCTTGCATCGTACCGTCAGTGAATAGAGAAAAGGCATCATACAAGTACATAATATCATGCACAGTTGGGCAATACAAAGTAGTTTACTCACCCCCATCGTAACAAGGCGGTTCCCCATCTGGCCTGGGCGATTCTGTGTTAGGTATGCTAGGTATGATACAGGTAGGTACCTTACCGATCAACGGGCGGGCAACTTACCTATTTTCTCGGCTCGCCCTGCGATGCTAATAAGGTTAGCTCTGTGAAGGGAGATGCTGGGTGTGTCGTAGAGCTTAACTCCCCTCTCTCAAACGGGGGTTGGAGAAGAAAGAAAGAAAGAAAACCCACAACACCAAGTAGTACGATTAATGATGCAGTATACCTAGTTGGTTTTGCCGTTCACTCATCATTCCGGACCAGGCCTTCCAGAACGCAAGTGCGCTGGCTGCATTGCATGCCTAGGGCTACATTAGATTGGGATGGCGTTGCGATGCATTGAAGGACACCTGCCTGCACAGGTGATAGGGCGAACCCAGGCACGTGAGGTAGGTAGGTACGGATACGTTTAAGCAAGCAGTGAGTGAATGACTATAGGCGAGCCAAGATAGTTATCTGCTGTGCACTCCTTTCTTTTCATCACCTCCCTCAGTATTTATTATTACCATTACCATTATTAATATTACTGTTGTTATTGTCATTATTACCATCATCATCATCATCATCATCACCATCATCATTATTTTAATCTCGTATTTGTGCTTGTCAACTGCCGTTCTGCTACTGGCATGTCGCGGTAGCATTTCGTCTGGGGAAAACGATAGACGGTGCGCTCTGGTGGTAGTGATCGTACGTGTACGTACGTACCTGTAGTAGCGCTGCAAGCCCCTCCTCCTCCCCATTTATCTCTCCAAGCGCCCCAGGGCAAGGAAGCCAGTGGTGCCACCCATGTCTTTATTTGCGGCCGTGCCAGTAAATGACCATTGTTTTTTGGTGGTAGCTGTGGGATTGCGAGGACATCGGGCTGCATTGTCACGAGAAAAGGACATGGTCCCCCCCCTTCCCCCCACACGCAGGTGATGAAGTATGGACGAGAAAGAGAGGTTGGAGAGTTCAGCGACCACCATGTCACCGCCGCATCGTCTGTTCTTCACTCAACCCACCCCCTACATGTCATCCACATAACACGCCCTCCCCACTTGTGCTTGCTCCTTTCCCTCACTCCCACACACTGACACATACATAGGCACGCAGTACACACACACACCCATCTCTGTCCTACCACAACAACCAACTCCATCCATTATTTTGACCGTACTGCCGCCCACCGGTCGTCCACCTAGTTCTCATCCATGTGCTGATCATTCTTCAACCTCTTGGGGGGGCCTGAGCCTCACATCCCGCTAGGGAACCTGGCGTTACGCTAGCAGCCCATTGCAAGGGTTCCTTCCTTTTCTACTTAGCATCCCCTGCTATTACGCCAGCAGCTTACTGGCTCGGCTTGCGTCTCCTGCACATGACCAAGCGGATCTGTCCTGTCCGTGGCATTTGTCCCTTTTCTTTTCTTTTGCAGTACTGAACTCAGTACGCACTAGTTTTCCTAAGTGGTGCAATTTCACGTCTCCAACACCCTGTCCTTCTGCTGGTTACACACAGGCCTTCGTGTACCTATGCATTATACTTACAGAGAGTGGACAGATTGATACACACGTATGGGTAACTTTTACTAATCGACTAGTCCATCGACCTGTTGGCGGAGCCAGTCGCTAACCACATTGCAAGGCAGATGCTTATTGGGCCCGGGAACTGCTCCTCGATTGGTCTGGCTGTCTGAAGCTACGTACATATACGTACATATAGTAGGTACAGATGCATCCATCTCCTAGTTGGTTGTTGCTTTCCCTACGGTCAAGCACGTGGGGTGCCAGCCACCTTGTGGCTGTGTCCAATACACCACAGTTTCTTCCCCCAGGTTCACAAACTAACCCCCCCACCCCCGGCGCGTCCAACTACCACCACCTCGCCCCAAATGATCCTGACCGGGATCGGGCCCTGGTCAGGCACGAATCAATACCCGCGCGGAGCTCTAAATGAGCAAACCGAAAAGCCAAGGCTGTTTTCGGCCAGAAGCACCAAGGTACTCCTCTACCCCCCCCCCCCTTCCCCTGCCCCCCGCTGTTGTTGATTTGCTGCTCTCTAGTGCGCAGGGCCTCTCCGTGCATTGTTTGCCCTTCCCTGCTGCTCTGACACACCACGAAGCTCAAAGTGTCTGGCACCGCGAAAACGAGCCACAAGCACCGACCATGGTACTTGCTCACATTGTCTTGGCTGGGATTTTTCTGGCTCAACTTGACGGTTTGGCGGGCACACCCAGGAGGAACCGTAGGTACAGAAACGCGCCGTATAGTACGTGCTATATCACTGTCTCTCATTACTCTTCCATGGTACTTACCTATCCACTACGTACCTATGTACCTACATCAATTACTATGTACTGTAGACAGGTGGTTTACTGCCTCTTGCCAGGATGTACGTTCTTCAGTGGTTCCGGCACCCTGCCGACAGTGTTCGACACCAATACAATCAATCTTTTCGGCATCAACTTGGAGCTTCAGACGAAGAGGTGGTTCAGGGATGCTATTGTGCCTTGGTGCAGCTCGGAACCCAAGCGAGCATTGGGGCGATACGCAAGGGAGCAAGTACCTACCTACCTACCTACCTACCTACCTACCTACGGCATTACCGCTGCACTCAGTCTGTCGTAGCCGAGGAGAAGGAAATAATCAAAAGAAGGGTAGGGGGAACCATCGACAAAGTAGGGTGGGCTATCCGTACACGATCCGGGGCAGTTCATTTAACCATCGCCAACCAGAAGAGCAACGTCTTAGCGGAAAGAAGAAGGCGTGGCACACCCGAGTCTACCCATGCTTGGGGTCGCTCGCCATTGTCCTGGGAATATTTTGATGGCAGCATTTAACCCACGGCACTCATCATTTCCAAGGACACGACGAACCACCTACCTACTTACGATTACTGTAGGTAGTACTCGGGCACAATAAAGGAAGGGTAGGCCTATCTGGACTGTTTCGACGGGTTGGTTTGGTCCATTCTAGCTCCTTGGGCTCAGTCCCGTTCCGTCCAGTCTCAGGCCGGTTCAGTCGGGACAAATGGACGAAACCAGGGCGAGCAGCAGCACTGCATTGGCGTTGCATGCCTGGGAACCGTCTTGGCGTTTCTCATGGTTATTTCTCGGCCGGGTTCATGGCGCGCTTCGGATTCGGAGCAAAAACACATCCTTTGGTGGCCGCTAGAAGCATCTCAACCACCGTGGTAGGTGCGTTGACACGCGTGATTGACATATCTGGTGGCATCGACCTTTGGAGCGGGTAGACTAGGTAACGACTCGCAATCGGCATCGGGCTCTCGACATGGACGCATACCCCTCCCTTCCCATCGAGATATGTATCTCTCGCCAGCCTCTTCGTCTCCTCGGCATTCGGGATCTCCGAGGCCTCACCTTGTGCGTTGTGAGCATACGGCTACGGGCCCTCTCCTCATCTTCTTGTCGGGTATATCTTGGGTTTGCTTGGGTGTTGGGAGGGTGTGGTTGACGCGGCTCACAATCTCGCCATGGCTCTCCACGTAATGTCGTAGGTAGCGTAGCCGGCCTTTGCAGGCGGGCATGGGATCTTGGGCCACGTCGAGTCCCTGGATGGATGGATGGATGGATGGATGGATGGGGATTTTAGTTTTTCAACGTGGGCGTTACAGGCGTTGCAGTCGCTGGGATCGATGGACGGACGGGCGGGCAATGTAGACGGCCATGGCGTTGCTGCGCTGCCTGCTGGTGTTTGCGCCGGGTGGCCTGTGTGCCGACGACAGCTGCAGACAAACACTGTATACGTACCTCTCACCTGGCTCTCTCCCTTCTCTAGGAGATATCCGTCACTGCCTAGGTAGGTATGTAGGTACCCACGCAGTACCTACGTAGGCAGGCAGGTGGTGGGTAGTGAGTAGTAGCTATAGGTAGTAGGTAGTATGTAGTAAATAGACAGACGGCGACGTGTTTCCCTGTCTCAGAGTCTCCAGAGCAGGGGGGCGCAGGAGCTATCGATATCGACATGCCATCCATCTTCCCTTCCCTTTTTGTCGCCTGTCCTGTCTTGTCCTGTCTTGTCTTGCCTTTCTCTTGTCAGTCCTTGCTTGATTGACTGTGCAAGCTTTTACCTACTCTCTCTCTCTCTCTCTCCTCTTTCTTCGTGGCCGCCCCCCCCCCCCCCCTTTCTCCTTTCTTCATTTCTCCTTCTGTGTGTTGACCTACAAGTATTATTCCTTTGCGCCATATCTACCTGCCTACCTGGGTGGGTAGTCAGTCGGTTTATCGAATCCGTCCGTGGGCTGTGATTTGATTTGCTTTGCTTGCATTGCATTGCGTTGCCTTTTTCCTTCCGTTCCTGCCTGTGTGCTCCCCTTCCTCTACCCTCCCTTACTCTAGCTACCTTGCTTTACTTTACTACACTAACTGCCCAACCGTGCTTTACTTTCCCATGACTGGCTTACCCTTGGCGTTCGTTCCATCCAATCTGCGGCATAAGGCAGGCCAGGCAGCCAAGATAGCCAACTACTTTGGGTGGCCAATCTGGCAGCAGTTGCCGTAGATTGTCGTTCAACGAAACACGTGAAGCGGCGACGATGAGAAAACACATATGGAGATAGATGTGTGTGAGAGAAGCAGGTACCGTGCTATGATGTATTATTGTATGTATATATGTACATAAAATACACATCTTGTGTTCCGGGTTCCTAGGAGACTTGCGTGGCAGGCCAGAGTGGTTCTTTTTCTCTCTCTCTCTCTCTCTCTCTTTCTCTCTCTCGCTCGCTCTGACCTCTCCATCCTTCAGCGGCAACGGCCAAGCAAGCAGGTGCATTCACTCTTCTCTCCATGACACGCATGTACGTACTTAGGTAGGTTACCTATGCACACGTCCACCACGTCGTTACCATCACCGTCTCCCTCGCACTGCCGCATCCGTACCCGTCTACGCACGCTTCTTCCCTCTTCCTGATACCTTTGGCCGTGCTCCTCCTTCATATCGTCACCGCTCTCCCTCATATTCCTCCTACCTGCTAGTTGTACTCCTTCCCGTCCTCCCCGTCCGTCTCACTTGGCCGTTTAACCCTTATCCTATCCTATTCTATTCCATCCCATCTGTGCCATTCATTCTATTCCTACGCCCCTCCCCTCCAAGTAACTACCACCTCCATCACCATATCTCAGTAACATGCCTCAAAGTATGCCTTCATCTTCTCCGCCCCATACTACCTACACACTACCCTCCGTACCTTCTGATTGCCCGTATCGCCCGTACCTCCCGCACCCTGGAGATTCAGCGAGCACGGGCTTGGCGCTACGCTACCACCCTTGGAGACGCGAGGTACCTCTGACCTTTCCCCCGTCGCCCCAGCTCAACCACTTCGCTCGACGTTGCTTGGTGGCACCGCTTTGCTTCGCAAGGACCTTGGGACAAGAAACAGGATCTCACTCAGGGCAGCAAAGACACAGCTCTCAGGTCTTGTGGCATCGCAGAAACAGGCACCCGGTCCACCTTGACATCGGCCAGCTCCCCGCTGCAATAAACAAACCCTGCCTCATTTTTTATGTACCACAGTGCAGTCAGAGAGTGAGTGTCCTTTCGACCATGCTGCAATGGTCATCAGGACCAGCTTGGACCTTACTATGTATGTATGTATGTACATCGTACATCGTAGATGCTCGTTGTACTATCCAAGCACCCCTGCCTCGAAGA
Source organism: Colletotrichum caudatum (assembly GCA_030867225.1). NCBI lineage: Eukaryota > Fungi > Ascomycota > Sordariomycetes > Glomerellales > Glomerellaceae > Colletotrichum > Colletotrichum caudatum. Next base: position 17,316 of record MU846165.1, read on the forward strand.
ACGTACTTGGCCTTTCCAGATGTAGGACAATACAGAGACTGCCGTGGTGGATGCGACCTCGAGGTGAACCTCCATCGATTAACCCAGTCTCCCGGGCTTTGGCTTTGGGATTCTGTTGAAGAAAAGACCGGGGAATCGGCGTCTTAGGACCCGGCCCCTCATTTCATCTTGGCTCCACTCCCGGACGAGACAGACAGCATGCTCCTCCTCACCAAGACATCGGATCTTGGATCACTAACACCCCTCTACCTTGTTTGTGCCTTGCATTGTTTTGGACCAGCCGTAGCGGCGGCTGTGGCCGTATACGGTAGAGAGAGCATCAATATCTAATCCCTCACCAAGATACCACCACCACCACTACCAACAACTTCATCACCAACGATACCCCTCCACCCAATGAGCTTGGCGGTAAAGTCATTATTCGCTCACCAACATCCACCTGACGGTGGCCGGTATTCTAACCCTACATGGGGGAAGGGAAGGGAAGGGGAGGGGAGGGGAGGGGAGGGGAGGGCATTGGAAACCCCCCGAATTATCTCGGGCGAACCAGAACCAAAAAACAAAGCATCAAACATCAGCCGTCAGTTGCCATTCGATTGGTGGCATCTCGGTTGCCTTGGCGCTGTCCTCTTTCTCCTAAATCTTGAGGCGCCTGAGCTTAACCTTGCTGGACTATCTAGATAGCCCGCCTCTTTTCTTCACTACCAACGTCCATCCATCGAATCCATCCCATCAGCGGCGGCAGCAACGACTGTTATCTACTAATACCAGGTGCCTATCTATCGATAGTACCTAGGTAACCAGCAACGTTGGAATACCTACATTACATGAAGGCTGTCTTGTCTACCCTGCTCTTGGCGATAGTGCCGCGCCAAGGCGTACCGCCTGGTACGTTTGCTTGGGCATCAGTCAGGGTGTCCTAACACTTGGTACTTTGCCGTCAGTCTCGTACGCACGCAACGTGGTGCCGACTCACAGAAGTACGGACAACCTGTGCCAAGCACCGCACCTGTGCCAAGCACCGCACCTGCGCCGTCGACCAGACAAGACTTGGATACCTTCAGGGTGCATGTGCCAGCCAGGCTGCTTGCTTGCTTGCTTGCTTGTCAGCTCGTACCTATGCCCAGTCAGCCAGTCCGCCGGTCCGTTAGAGCCAAGTCCGAACTCCTCCTCTCGCTCACTTGACAGAGCCCATCATATCATGCCCCTCGGGGATGCTTGCCGTGGGCACTCTTTTGTACTGTACTCTATCTGGTTGTGCAGCTTGATGTCTACCTACCCACTTCAGCCCAGTCGCATTCGAGTTGAGTCGAGTCGAACCACGTCCTCGCGCACCAGCATCTGCGCTTGCACTGGCACTTTTACTTACCACTGAACTTCATTGGATACTAGCACCTCCTTCTTGTTCTCTCTCTGTGCCTGCCTATCTTCTCTTGTGTCTCGCCCGCCCGCCCGCTCCTTCAATCTCCTCCTTTTCTAGCTCACATGCATGCCTACATGCCTTACCATACCGGCTAACTACTTGAACATAGGTAGGTACGGATACTGAGAGGCATTTCTGTGTTCTCTGATCGCCGAGCGTTTCCACTTCCATCCCCCCCCCCCAAAAAAAATACCTACTACCCACCCACACACAATATACATACGCACACGCGCACACACACACACATTCTCTCATCGCTGCACTTTTCTTTCTCTCATTCTCTCTTGTCTTCCCAACTACCCACTTACTCCCTCACCCCACCCCACTCCCTCTTTCCTCTCACACACCTCTCCATCTCAATTCAGCTTTTACGCACACCCCCCCTGTATCCTGCTTGCTTGCTTGCCGGCGACAAGACGGTCTGCTCTCTGGGTTGTGTGTCTTTGCGTCCAAGTCCCCAGTCCTAGTCCTAGTCCTAGTTCCAGTCCCATCGCAGCCGCCGCCGCCGCCTTCTCCGCCTCACCCTACCTCCACGTTCGTCGGCTCTGCTTTCTCTAGGAACAGACAGACAGACATGCACTCGTCTCCATCATCACATTGCGGCAGCAGCGACTGTAGTTGAATGCCTGTCGCTGTAGGGCTCTTCTACTCCTGCTCCTACTCCTACTCCTACTCCTCCTCCTCCATCCCTCCTCAACCCCGTCTCCTCCTCGTACCGCACCACTGCCGCCGTTCTGCGCTCTGCGCTCTGCCCCGTCCGCCCTGTCTTGCTTGGCTCTCTGACGTACATGGTAGAGCTTCATCTGCTACCCTTGCTCGGGTTCAAACAGCTGCCTACTGCCCTCGACCACGGCACCTTGCCTGTCCTGGCCTGACCTGGCCCTACGTCGGCATCCCGCCTTGAGCCTTGGGCCCGATCTGCCCTGTCTGTTGACAAGGCCTGTTCTATCCTCGTCTGCCCTCTCCTTGTATTCAATTCTCCACCCGGCTGCCCTGGGCGAGCTCCCCTTGTCGCACCGCATCAGCCAGCACCTACCTGCGCGCGCTGCACACACAGCCAAAGTACATGCCTAGGTATTTCATCCAGTGTTCCGATCTTCGCGCTCAATTACCAGTTTTGCCGTCGGGCACCGACATCTTATAAGTCCCCCGCGACTTCCAGTCCCCGTACATCAACTTCTTGCGTCCCCGGTTCCTGAAGCTTGTAGGAACTACACGAGTTCGAGGCCCAACCGTTTGGTTCAAGAGTCAAAAACCTCCGAGGCCCTCCTTCTGTTTACCTACCTACCTACCTACCTACATCCCTCCTTCCCGACCTCTAAATCCTAAGGGTCCCGCTCGCTCCGCATTCATCAACCTTTTGACTACCAACCTTCCTCATACACTCCTTCTTCTCTTACTTGCTCCTTTCCGCCACTCACAGCCTGCCTGCCTGCCTGCCTGCCTTCCTTTACCGTCTTTCATCCCTCGCAACGGCTTCGACCGGCGTTGTTCATCTGCGTACACGTACATACATACATGTCAAACCCACCACACGACCATCCGCAGCCACACCGCGTACCGTCCTTTCACCAGGACCAGAGAGGGCTATCCAGCACGCGCAGCTAACAAGACTGCCGCTCATCCATCCATCCATCCATCCTACTTATTACCTGTGCTGCGCTCGACAAACCTTAAAACACCACATCTCACCCATCAACCACTGGTTCCTGGTCCACGCAAGCCACAATCCTCTTATATAGGCACTACTTGCGAACCGCTGTGCTGCTGTCCATACATATCCCCACCGGCAAGCAAAGCTTGCCCCTTGCTACAGTCAACACATCACAAGAAGAAGACGAACAAAAAGAGGAAGAAGAAGGGGAAAACATCCGGTTCCCAATCCGAGGCACCTTTTCTACTTCGCCATCCCACCACGCCCAGGGCTCCCCCTTCACCAGAATCAGCCGTGGTCTTCAGGCCACAGTCACACAGGTATTGATCCGTTGTGTAGCAAGGGCCGAGAAGAAGGAAAAGAGGCGCCAGGGGGGAGGTGGTGCCGCAACCTGGATACGACCACAAGCGTAGACCGAACCAAGGTCCGATTGCTGTGATCCAGAGCTCCACCCGCAAACTGTACTTACCCTACCCATCAGGTCCTCTTCCCGTTTTCTTCCCTTCTTCCCCTCTTCCCCCTTCGGGGAAACACTCTGAACTTTAGCTTTGACACTTCTCGGTCAGCCGCTGTTCAAAGATCAGCTCCGTCTCCGCGCTTCTTTCATCCTCTCCCTCCCCCATAGTCATTCGCGCTCTGGCGAAGATCATCACGTACGTATGCGCCACCAACAAATAACAACAACAACAACAACACCAAGCGCATCAAACACCAACAATAATCATCACCAGCGTTGCTGACGGCTGCTTTCCACAACCAAATCAACGGGCCCCGTATTGCTCCCACCGTATTCCAGCTTTTTGCTTCATTGAATATACCCCCCTCTTGTACAGCATCCTCGATTGGTAAGTGGCGCAACTCTGCAATCATTTCCGCAAACGTTGGTGAAAGTAACTTAGACGATTAGACTCGACGGAACCGGAGGCCAAAATGGCAAACTCCAACGTCCCGCTAAACCCAACCTTCTTTGGCCATGTCGCCTCCACTTTGGATGCTCTGGTTCTGTTCGAGGCATGCTTGAGCAGTGCCCTGCATCACGTCCCCCGACGACCGCACGATCGCGAACGCCAGGATCTTATCAAGAGCGGCAATGTCTTCATCTACGAGGAACACTCGTCCGGCATCAAGCGCTGGACCGACGGTGTTGCCTGGAGTCCCAGTCGAATCTTGGGTAATTTTCTCATTTACCGCGAGCTCGACAGACCGTTTCCTCCCGGCGAGAAAAAGCGTGCCATGAAGCGCAACAAGAAGCCCACGGGTGTGACGAAGCCAGAGGTCACGCGTCAAGGAAGCGTCAATGGAACGAGCGCCAACATGGGCATGGGTGATGGTTCGCAGGGCAACAAGGAAGCCGAACGCGCCCTCATCGGCTCTCTGGTCGATTCATATCCTTTCAAAGAGAACGGCCTCGTCAAAAAGACCATCAGCGTTACCTACCAGGGCGTGCCGCACCACTTGGTGTCTTACTACAACGTGGAGGACGTCACAGAAGGAAAGCTTATGACTCCTTCCAAGGACCACCAACTTTCCACAATCATCCCCCGCGGGGAGTTGATCATGTCACAGAACTTCCGGGCCCCTATTGACGAGGTCGAAATGGACGACTCGCGTGGCGCCCACGGCCTCTTTGCTCATGCGTATCCGGTTAACGGCCATCATCACCAGAGCTTATCACGGGCCATGTCAGTGCCCTCGTTGCACCACATGGGCGGCGGCATGGGTGCACCTCAGTTTGGGCAGCCGCCTTACATGTCTTCATATTTAAGCGGCGTTCCGGCATCTGTGAGTAACGTGGGCTATGCACAGGCTCAGCACCCAAACTACGGGTATGACAACATCAGCAGAGCCGGCCGGTATCCTTCTAGTGCCGGTTTGACCCCCGATATATCCCGAACCATGGCTCTCGAGTCGCAGCATCACCCTAGGCGGCACTCGGCAGCTTACGAACCTACGTCGGGGCCGGATATGAGTCTCGCCAGCAGTTTGCCAGCGGTCCCGGCAGACCCCTCGCGCGGCATGGGTGGCAACTATATGACTTCGATGCTGTACTCGCAGCAACGTGTTCACGATTTGTCGCCCCACGAGCCCTTCCCCTCGCCCTCCCCCCGAAATGTTCACTCGGAATCGGGGTTGGGTGGTGACCGATCGATACAATCCTTTGACGGACTGGGTACCCGCGAAACTTGGAATTCGTTCGAGCAATTAGAGGAAGACCAGGGACAATATATTTCACAGGGGAATACAGCTTGGCCAGGCAGCAACAACAACTCATTGGGCAGGACATGAGTAGGAGCAACGTCAGGCACACATACAAAAAAGTTACAGCCACCGCAGCTGTCCAACGGCCGTTGGTGTTGGACGTCGGGAGGAGGACACGACTATGATATGGGTCCAACAGAGGATCACCCTCGATCGACAGTGTGAAAATGTTGCGGGGTTACATATCCTTGTGTGACACGAAGAAGAAGAAGAAGAAGAAGAAGAAGAAAATGGGCGTCGAATAAGGCGAAGCACCAAAAAAAAAAAAAAAAAAAAACAGCGCAGCGCCGAGGCTGCGGTTTGCAATGAGATTGTACTGTCTGGAAGAAGAACGGGACAGGCGCGCGAGACTGGGGCAATACTGCCCCGGGTTATTTTGGAGCCGTGGGAAAGCTCTAGGTTGCGCCATTAAAAAGTTTACCTGGAAAGCAATTACAGTTTGCAGCCATACATGTTGGGTATGCCGCGATGAAGAATTTGTTTTGTGTAACCTTGGGGTACTGCATGCAGTCTTGCTATGTCGAATTGACTGGCTGGGGACAGTTGCATACTTTCCTGGTTTTGTACCTACCTACTTTAAGAGAGACAGAGAGCAGGTCATGCGAATAGACATAGCTATGCAAATAACGGATGAAATGAGCTTCCGTGTGGATGATGCATGACGACGCGGAGTGACGTGACATGAAGGGGGCCAATCAATGACTGGCCAAGCTTGCCAAACTAGGGACCGGACCTTTTTCTACACATTCGTTCTCCACCCATGACCTGCTTTTGCGAGGTGAAGCTCAGCGTCAAGTCGGGCGGATCGATTCGAAGCGAAGCGAAGCTGTTGTGAGCGTCCAAGTCGGGGCTCTGCGAACAACACGAAGATGTTGCTTCTCAGGCTCGCTGGCCGAAGGGCATTCGTGCAATTGGACCGGTTGTCCGGCAGCGGCAATCGTCAACTCCATGCGTTATCGTCATCAGCGTACCACCACCGACCGTCGCTCAGGCAAGCAGCTCTTCCCACCAGCAAGAATACAGTCAACAACCCGCTATGCCCGACCCCAGGATGTACCGCTCGCTATGCGTCCCGCCCTAGCGGTAAGCCGCCCAGGTAGGTTCAACCACGTCGTGGGTACTGCTGCTCCTGCTGTGGCGCAATGGGGGAAGAAGACGGTCGTGTGCAACGGGACTAACCCTTTCTTCGACGCAGCACGGCTAGCAAGATCGCAGCGAAACTCCCCACGCTACCGAAGAATCTTCACGAAGACATCCGTACCCTGCCGAACCTACTGACGATATCGCGCCTCGTGGCTGCACCCTTTGTCGGCTATTTCATCCTCCACGACCAGCACGCCTGGGCACTGGGCCTGTTCGCGTACGCCGGCGTGACGGATCTACTGGACGGCTGGATCGCACGACGGTGGAAGCAGCAGACTGTGGTCGGCACCATCATCGACCCAATGGCCGATAAGACGCTCATGACCATCCTTACCGTGTGTCTGGCGGCGCAGGGGTCGCTTCCTGGTGAGTCTATATAGCCCGTCTGTCTGCCGTTGGAGTGCAGTGCAGTGCGGTGCGGATGCGCGCGCGTGCGGGAAGGGAGAAGAAGCAAGACTGGTCGCTGGAAAAGGATAAAGTATTGCATGTTGGCTGACTTTGGCTACCTTCGGCAGTATGGCTCGCGACCATCATCCTTGGTCGCGATGTAGGCCTGGCAATATCTGCCATCTACTACCGTTGGATCTCCCTACCGCCCCCCAAGACCTTTGCGCGATATTGGGACTTTTCTCTGCCCTCGGCCGAGGTCCGTCCCACGACCATCAGCAAGTATAACACGTTCCTTCAACTCATCCTTATTGGCATGACGACCGCCGCCCCGGTGTTCAATTACGATATCTCAACACCATTGACTATCATGCAGTACGTCGGATCTGCACCTTGCCTTTCATTCTTTTTCGCTCCGTGCGGTTGATCAGCAGATGAGATTGGTGGGAAAAGATTTAGCGAATGGACATGCTGACACTGGTAGCAGGTACGTTGTGGCTACGACGACCGTCTGGAGTGGCGCGAGCTACATCTATACTAAAGACGCGGTCAAGATCTTAATACCGCCCACTAAGGTTTGAGATATCTCACAGCTCCGTCACCAGTTGCTTCCGCTGGACTGCTGGACTGCACCACGGCCAACCAACGGAGGCCTTTGCCGCCCCAGCCGACAGTGAGCCCGGGACGCCACGCGCCAGGAGATCGAAACCGTGAAGCCATTGCATTGAAAAACTTGTAATATATACGCATCATAAGGGGTTTTGCAGAGGTGGGCATCAAAGGAGAAAGATAGTGTACATTATGTATGATCACAAAACAGGGTACACACCCGGGCGACAAGCATCGCTCCAAACGTTTTATCGGACGCCAGACTGCTCCGCTGCTTTTGGGGCTGGTTTACTTCATTTTGCCACTTCAAGAGGGCCACCTACGGTAGCGGGGAGGCGCCCTTGTCCTCAGGGGCCCCGTTCTTCGTCCGCAACGACTTGGATATGTCTGCCATCGCCCTGCTCCGCCGTTGACGTTGAATATAGCCTAGCAAACGTACACAGCCGGACGGCGTGATGCCTTCCAACCGCCTCGCCTGGGCCAGAGTCTCGGGCCTGGTCGCCTTCAAAACGGCCTTCTCGGCCATCGCCAAGCCGGAAACATCGTCATAGTCAATCCAGGCCGGTAGCCGTACGCTTTCGTCCCGGGCAAAGACCTTGCGCTGGGCGAGTTGGCGTTTGATGAAAGGCGCGTATATCGCCTCGATGTGCACGCGAGACGTGACGCGCTCGGAGAAGGTCTCAACACCGGGCACCGCAGCCGCGAGTTGGTCCATGGTTACGTTACGCAGCCGGAGCATATCGGTCGCGTCACGTCGGGTGGTATCCCCCTTCACCTGGAACCCTTCTTTCGACCACTCTGGGCTGCTCTTGCTCGTCGACGACAGCAACGCCATGAGGTCGTTGAGTTGCTGTTTCTCGTCGTTGAAGGCCGTCCATCGCTCGTCCGACACAACGCCCCACTTCCGTCCTTGCTCGGTCAACCTAAGGTCCGCATTGTCCGCTCGCGACGTCAGTCTGTATTCGCTTCTGGTTGTAAACATTCTGTACGGCTCCGTGACGCCCTTCGTAATGAGATCATCGATCATGATGCCAATGTAACCGTCCGCTCGAGAAACTACGGCTGGGGGAAGACCCAGGGCAGATCGGCCGGCGTTAATGCCGGCAATGATCCCCTGCCCGGCAGCTTCTTCGTAGCCGGTGGTTCCGTTGATTTGGCCCGCTAGAAATAGACCGGCGATGTTCTTTGTCTCGAGCGTTGCCTTGAGGGATCGGGGGTCGATGTAGTCATACTCGACGCCGTAGCCCACCTGTGTCATTACGCAGTTTTCTAGCCCTGGAATGGACCGCAGAATCTGCTCCTGCGCCTCGGGTGGTACAGTCATGGACAATCCGTTGGGGTAGACGAGGTCGCTGTCGAAACCCTCGGGCTCCAGCCAGACGATATGTCTATCTTTGTCGGAAAACCGAACTATTTTAGCTTCCAGCGACGGGCAGTACCTCGGGCCTTTAATCGTTTCTCGGATGTGAATGGTCTTTTCCAGGTTGTCACGCACAATCGCGTGCGTCTTCTCGTTGGTGTAGGTCACATGGCAAAACAACTGCTCCTCGACGGCGACCCGCTCATTTAGAAAGCTGAACGGCATCGGCGGGTTGTCGCCCAACTGCTTCTCGAGATGAGTGTAATCGATACTGTCCTTGGCGATTCGTGGGGGAGTTCCCGTCTTCAGTCTCCCCAGGCGGAAGCCGGCGTCTTTGAGTGATTTGCTCAGGCCGAAGGACGCATCTTCCCCTATGCGCCCTGCAGGGTACGCCTTCATGCCAATGTGGATCTCGGCGCTGAGAAATGTTCCAGTTGTGATAATTACGGCGCTCGTCGGAAGCACTTCGCCAGACTCAAGCCGGACTCCCGTGATCTTGCTTGGAGCAGAGCCCGTCGTGTCTGGGTTTGCGCTCGTGACGATGTCGGACACGTTGCCGAGGACGATTGAGAGGTTGGGATACGTCTCCAGCTCTTCCCTCATATGTTTCTGGTAGAGTTTTCGGTCGATTTGCGCCCGAGGGCCCTACACATCATCATGGCGTTAGCAAAAAGGTCCCAACTGCCTTGAAAGCAAGCGAGATTCTTCGTACCCATACCGCAGGACCCTTAACTCTGTTCAGGACCCTAAACTGCACACCGGCTTTATCGATGACCCTGCCGGCCAGCCCATCGAGGGCGTCAATCTCACGAAGGATTATCCCCTTCCCAACTCCTCCGAAAGAAGGATTGCAGGAGCAGGTGCCGAGATTTTCTATTTTGGGCGTAATGAGAGCTGTTCGCGCACCGGCTCGGGCGGCGGCGGCGCATGCTTCCGCGCCCGCGTGGCCACCTCCTACCACGACAACATCGAACGGCCTTCGCTAAGCGTCAGCAAATGATTCGGGTGACCTAGGTCTTTAGCTGCGAACCTGGAGCCTTCCGCGACGGCTGCAAATCCACGCCTGCCGAGAGTCTGTGAAGAATGAAGATGCTGCAGCTTTCGAGCAGCACTGTGCGGCCGCAGCTTCAACGCCGTAGAGACGGATCGCATCCTTTGTCCTCGTCGGAAATCCGAGGATTTGGTTGATTCGGTGCGCAGTCTATATCGGGTGTGCCAGAAGAAACCTTGAGATGTTCTGACGATTCTTCGTAGTGGCGACCTCCTTGATCACAACGGTTAAGGATGCGCTTTCCAAATATCCCTATGTTGGCCCGCGGATCCGCCGAGATTTCCCCCTAAGTGTCACAGTGCAGCACAGTGACATTGTCGGTGCACAGCGCCTACGACCACCGATGATACAGACTTGAATGCTCATCTTGACGTCTATTGCGCCTCTTGAAGGTGTGCCCTCTTCCAATACCAACACGTGTGCTAGCTTCCTCAAATCGAAACGCACTTGACTAAATCAAAGATTTCGATCACGCTAAAATCAACAACTTGGTTTGAGAGCGGTGACAGAAGCAACTGTTAAAATGTTCCACCAAAGCGACTCCTTTATGGCGGCGTTCAACGGCAATGTCTTCCAGCGGCCCTTCTAGAGGCAATGAGCCTGTATTTCCCACGTTGCCTACCTAGAGACTGATGAACTGGAATAGCTACGCTGTCTACGGATATCGTATCTTTATATATCAATACACATAAAGGATTGTCACATACGACCATACCCACCGTAAAACTCGGGATCCCGTCCGCTCTCCCATAGATAAGCCGGTGAGGGCCGGATTAGTAGTTGGGTCGGTGACGACCAGCGAATACCTGGTGTTGTATGTGTTCATTTTTGACTGATACCGAGTATGACTTGATCGACCAACGGTACTTTCTTCCCCGTTTCTTTTGTTCCTTCGTAGTGTGGACATTCAAGATATTCAACTTTACTGGGTTGGTATGCAAAATTCGCTGTATTATGTCTTGATGAACAGTGCCCGATTATGCCCAATCCTCCTAGTATAAATTAGTGCTGAAGCCATCAAGACCAGCACCCTACCGCCGCGCCGTTGACTTCTGAGTCTCGGGCCAAGATGATACGGCGTCTTCAACTTCCTCGAGAAAAGTTGCCGAGTTGTGGATCGTTGTACCCCCAAGAACTAAGCGCACGCCAGGCGTACTTGCGTTGATTGTTGCAATCGCCTTCGACTCCTCATACGTAGCACCGCCGACCATGAAAACAATGATGTCTTGAGGCTTGTCCCGAGTGGTTCCCCCACCCTCGACGAAGGGATAATGTTGCTCCTTGAGCCTGCCACGAATCAGGTTCTGGAGTGTGCTCTCTAGCATAGGACTGTGCTGGGTGTACACATTCTCAACGCCCTTGAGGCCCTTGAATCGGTTGCCAGCCCCTCCGAAAATGCCGGCTCCCTCAAAGATATCTGTGATGCCTGTTTGGGCCTGAGACTGTTGCAACGTGGATTGATATGTTACCAGCTTTGAGACAAGATCTGCTCGCCGTGCCGAAACGCCGCCAGCTGCGACTAAGAGGTCGACAAGCATGGGAAGTGCATTCGAAGGATTCCGCTCATATCTCAATGCATAGAGAGCAACGAGGCCAACCTTGCTATCACCTGTAACCCTGGGAGACTGGATGAGCTTTTGGATGTTCTATGGGATAGCCGCATTTGTTAGTCGTCTCGCGCAGGCCCAGCGTTTCCGTCTTTGGCGATACATACCTTTACATCGGTTGCGTGGTTGTCGTTACACGCAAGGCTTTGCTCAAGCTCGCTCACCTCAAGTAGGTTTTCCGCCCCAACACGTCTGCTCAACTCCGACACCAGAGTCACGTGTTTACTGACATTCCCAGAGAGCTTACGGAACTCGGGATACTCCTCGATGAAGCGTTTCATGTCCGAAATCGACTCGATGTTTGCGCTGTTCTGAGTCTTGGACTGATACTGCTCGACGTAGTCTTTGATGTTCCCCCCCAAGTCGCCAAAGTTGAGATACATGTTCTTCTTGAAGAAAGGGTCCTGGTCCTGGGATAAGACAATTTCCTTGAGCTCTGGACGAATATCCGGCACATCACTAAGATCAACCCGGCCGTTGGTGATACCGAGTAGATGGTGTACCATGGCTTGATAGGTCCATTGGGTAAGTAGTGGTGTTACAGGATCCTCACGCCGGTCGAGAATGAGAAGAATAGGAGGCGTGTCCACCTTTCTAAAGTCGAAAAGCTGCTCCTCTTGTGTGATGCGATATCGCACCTCTGTTGCCAGCTTTTTCGTAATTGGGCTGTTCTTGGCATACCTGATCAGAGGCTTCTTTTTCAGAGCGAGAAGTACGGCAACGAGCCCATCGGCACTTCTCTGAAGAGCGTCGGAGTTCCAAGTGTCTGGACTGCTCCCCCAGAGACGCTGATGGGGAAGACTGATACCAAGTGAGAATAGATCGGGGTTGATGACAATGAAGTCGGCGAAGTGCTCCTGGACAAGCTTAACGACTTCGTGGTCGTCGGCTTCGGCAAGCCTCTCGAGCGAAGACTTCTTGACCACATTGGTAAAATACAAGTGGTATTCGCCATACTTGGGCTCTCGCAATTCATCGATGAGGAGTTGGATCGATTCAGGCGACGGCCGAACAAGGCAAAGGCAGCGAAGATGGCGCATCTTCTCCCTGTTCACGTTGTCGATTCGATCGATGAGGTAGACCTCATGGTTCAACAACGCTGACTGAGTGATGGCTGTGGACACGATGGGTACTGTCTCGCGATCCAGCAAAAGGACCTTCATCTTCGCCGAATGGGTTGCTGATGAAGAATCGGCCGAAGTTATCATACGAGAGACATAGCCGGCTACTGCTTGTGCCACATCCATCCTGGCGTACAGCACAAAAAACGAACGTCCGATGAATTAGGCAGTGATGTATTGCCGGCCGACCCTTTTGTATACAAATGAGAAGACGCGAATGCACAAACGTTGGATGCCCCGGATGTGTTGGTCGTAGAGCGAACCGGATCGATTGGTAAGATGGAAGGTTGTGGTGGTTGTTATCCACAAAGTCGTCGGCGCATCCCTCGCTGTCGTTGAGTGGGATACGTAGCTCGCCACAAGGCAGGTAAACTGCAATGTACCTACCTTACGTCGGGCACAGTGCCAGTAATGGTGTGTGGGCCGGACAGGCGCAAAGACGCGGGTGAAACACTGGGAATGGTTGATCTCCGCCGAGTAGTGACGTTTAGCTTCTTCACAGTGCCAATCCGGTCAAATGGGCAGCTTTTTCTCTGGTTTTCCACCTGGTCAGTTATCTCAACAGCACCAAGTTTTTTTTTTTGACATCTTGGCCGGGGCATTCTTCAACGTCTAAGCTCAACACTGTAAATCTGCATTGGTCTGTCTCATGGCTTTGTAGCAAGATAGTACGCATTCTTCTTGTCGCCGACCAGCTCGCCTTTAACCACGAAGAGCATGGAGAGCCTGTCCACTGACATTTGCCCAGCAAAGGCAGAACCAACGTGAGTCGTATACTCATATATATGCCAACTGTTGTGTCCGAGTGCCACGTGCTAATATCCGTTGAATTAGGCTCTCGTTCACACAAGGCCTCATTCTGGGCCAGCTGTCGGTGGTTCTGGTCCTTGCCGCTTTCATCAAATTCTTCATCTTTGGCGATCCTCCCTCGCCCGAGGTGACAGCCTCTCTCAGAGCAACGGAGCGTCGGTCTAGAACGTTGGCCCATAAGCGCTCTTTGTTGAGCCTGCGGACTGCCAACGCAAAGCAGGGCCAGCAGACGCTCAACCGCAAGAAGTCGAGTGTTCTCCGCAACCCTCCAAACCTGACCATTGGCTCCATTCTCAGCAAAACCTACTACAACGTCGACAGCCACCAGCCGGAAAGTTTGGACTGGTTCAATGTCCTCGTAGCGCAGACCATCGCGCAGTTTCGGAGCGATGCACAGCATGACGATGCCATCCTCAGCTCCCTGACTAAGGCGCTCAACGGAGGCTCAAGGCCTGATTTCGTCGACGAAATTCGCGTGACGGAACTGAGTCTGGGAGAAGACTTCCCTATTTTCAGCAACTGTCGTATCATTCCCGTGGACGAAGATGGACTAAGCCTGGGCAATGGCAGGACACTTGATGCCAGTGCAGCCACGAGGGAGGGGACGAAGCTACAAGCACGAATGGATGTTGACCTTAGCGACATGCTGACTCTCGCTCTTGAGACCAAGCTTCTCCTGAACTACCCCAAGAAGTTGAGTGCGGTGCTGCCTGTGGCTCTCTCCGTCTCGGTGGTTAGATTTAGCGGCACCCTGTCCATCTCCTTCATCCCCAGCAATCCGTCACAGTCAACCCCTACCATGATGACATTCAGTTTCATGGACGATTACCGCCTCGACCTTTCAATCCGGAGTTTGCTTGGCAGTCGGTCAAGGCTGCAAGATGTCCCAAAGATCGCCCAGCTGATCGAGGCACGTCTTCACCGTTGGTTCGACGAGCGATGCGTAGAGCCCCGGTTCCAGGAGATTGCATTACCAAGTCTCTGGCCACGCAAGAAGAACACCAGAGGGCCCGAAGACGGCTTGGCCGAGACCAGTGCGTCAGTGGGAAGAGCGAAGGGGAAGGACATCAACCAAGATCTACGAGCAGAGGCCCGAAGAGAAGTTGAGGCGGAAGCGGGGACTCGCACAGGCCGCGAACATGATTCGCTCCGTCGCCGGAGGATGCGGAGTGAGGATGACTTTGCTATGCCAGGCTCGTTACCGGGGTTAGATGTTGACATGAGGATGTGATATGCCTCTTCGTGTATCATCTACCGTAACTATATACACAAGACCCCCCTCAAGCAGCCTGCGGCACCAGAGCCAGCGAGCTCTCAGTTAGGGGTAGCAGACCTCTCCACCAAAAAAAAGCACCGGCAAACAAGAGTACATAGTAAACAAATGTCCATTTCCGACTATCAGCTTGCGTGAAGTGTCCATGGGCGTGCCAGTAGGGTTCAACGGCCCCCCAAAAGCGAGGAAGACCCATTGCGTTGCAGAAAGCGTGCACCGACACGATGGCCAGCAAGCTCCCTGACCGCAGGAACAAAAAGGTAGCATACGCGCCAAATAGCGACGTGTAACCGAACTGGACAACAGAGCGGACAACGGCGGCTACGATGGGCACATTGGGGTGGTTGATGCGGAATTCGTAGAAATGGTGAACATGGGCGAGACCAAAGATGACAGGGGACATGAAAATGGTCTGGGCCAGGGACATGCGGGCGCAGAGGAGTAACGGCACAGAAGCTGACCGGAACAACATTTCTTCAGTAAGAGGCCCCTTGGAGATCCGGATTAGTTTCATGGCAAGCCGGACTGAGTGACACAAAAGAGCCATAGCATACCATAACGATGTTACGCCACGTCGTCCACTGGGTCCAGATGCGAACCAGGGGATCAAAAGTTCGCCAGTCTTCCCAGGTGCCGTCAATGAGCAGAGCCTCGTACAAGGGAGCTGCGAACAGGATTGCGGTGAGAGCCAGGCATGCGGCAGACTCGACTATACCCAGCGGCCAGTATCCCATGGCATGGAGGGGACTAAAAGGCAGAACGCCGTCAGGTAGGCGAGACAGGATGACATAGGTCAAGGCGGAGCACACTGCGGTGGAGAACAGGACAGAAGTGATGCGGGTACGGATGACGACAGAGTCATCTCGAGAAAGCGTCGGTGAGGGCCGGCTGGCGGGTGAGATGTAGAGTGGCAGCACGTAAATGGCAGTATAAACAACCTTGAAAGCATGGATTAGTGGCAGTGTGGGTTGGAGCAGGTTCGGAGAGGACTCTTTGCATACCAGCATTGCGCATGCCGTTAGAGGCTGCAATGGCGCTGATTGTATGTCGGTAGGGCCGGCGCCGGGCCTAAAGCCGAACTTGCTAGCGGTAGACATGGAAGCGGACGGGTCAGGTCGGTAGTACTCCGGGTCGTCCGGTGAAGTGCAACGTGGTTTGTGTGGTGAAGGGTTGGAGGAGAAGTTGGCGATCCCTTGATAGGTGCAGACTCTGATGGCTTGAGTGCAAGACAATAAGAGCCCGGGCGCATATGCTGCGACTATTCCGAGGAGGTCAGAATTGACTTGAACACTGTGAACGAAGCCTCGGATGAGAAAAATATCGCTCAGTTGGCCGCATGCTGTGAAGCACGGTGGATGGTACCAAGACACATTCATTCATCTATTCATTGACCTTCCTTGTGGGTCTTGTTGGAGCTGTTTAGGTTGTCAGGTTACATAATCCTCGGGTGGGTGTATCAGTACTCAGGTACCTACCTACCTTTGGTAGCCTGGACGAATAGGCACATACAGTAGGTACCAAGCGTAGGTAGGTAGCAGCTTAGGTAGCAACCGCGGTTATCGGCGTCAATCCTCACTCACTGTACTACCTGTGATGCAAAGCAGCAGCCGCACCTCCTGTTCTCTTTTCTGGCCTGCGCGAAGCTCGCGTTGAACTACCGCGCGCGAAGCGCCAACGTAGTACGCATGCCGGTTCAACCCAACAATATGTTAAGCCTGTACCTACACTTGTTCTCAAGACGTATGCGGCCCATCGCGTGCACAACCGCTCCAGGAGCAGACTTGGCCTCAGCCAGTGAATTGCCATGAGATGAACTTATCCTCAAACCGCGCCGCAGGCGAGCCTGGCCTACCCGGGCTGCCGGGCTTGGCTGAATATGGACAGGGGTGGCATATTAATTAATGCCAACCATCCCCAGAATACATTCTCTGGTCACACGTGTAGGAAGCGGAACGCCTCGTAGACATTTACTTGATGGTGTAAGAGCAGAGCCGAGTATGTCTCAAGTTGCTCATATTGATGGCTCTTAAGGCTACCTACCCACACTCGTATCATCTGAAGTCTGGAATTTTGAGAATCCGACTGTTTGCGCTTCACTGTCCGACGGAGGTGCCGGTTTGACAAGACCGGTGCTCCTGCCTGCCGAGGTCCGAAGCACACAGGTCCACCGTCCGTGGACAGCTGCTCCTACAA
Source organism: Colletotrichum caudatum (assembly GCA_030867225.1). Lineage (NCBI taxonomy): Eukaryota > Fungi > Ascomycota > Sordariomycetes > Glomerellales > Glomerellaceae > Colletotrichum > Colletotrichum caudatum. The sequence continues at coordinate 34,206 of MU846165.1, forward strand.
GCCAAGTTTCTCACTCGCTCCCTTCCTCTCTTTTATTTTATTTAATCATGTCTCTATTTTGAAGGTGACTGTTCCGAAATCGGGATGCGTGTCGAGCCAAAGACACCCCCTGTGTTTGGCATCTTCGCCTCAGGAGTGGGAAATTAGCTGCTGAGTTGTCAGGAACCTGCAGACTGTAATATCCCACTTTTCCATCTAGTGTATCCGCATGGGGGTATCGTTGCAATTTGGTAGTACATATACTACCTCTGCACGCAAGGACCGTGAAGGCGCGAACTGCATAATCCTTGGGCGGCTGGGCTTGGGAGCCAGGCCAAGTGGCAGAATAGGTAACCTATCGGCATTGGCCCCTGGCCTGGGCTTTTCAGCCTGTCTGCCAATCAGAAGGACCAATTCAAGCAGACGTAAATCAAGGCCTTCCCCTGGAACCTGCTTCTGTCGTATCTGTCATTGAAATTAATTCCTCTGGCTAAGTAGCACTCGGGTGACATAAAACAAGATACCTTTCCCCATCACAACCACCACTGGAGACTATTCAATGGAAACGCAATAGGGCATCCATCATCCCTCTAGAGATTAGTTATTTGGCTATGCAAGTCTCCCGCCTCCTCTCGAGCCAATGTTCCTGGAAACAGTAACATTGCACTACGAACTCGGGGTTGCCGGCCAGCCCGCGCCTGACAACGAGACGATAAACAATGGCGGTCAGACATGAGGCTTATTGGACACCCAGAGCCGCCGCCCCTGGGGGCCTAACGTGAAGCTGGCCGACGTTTTGAATCTGAGGTGTATTATCACGGCAACGGGCCACCGAGCGCCGAGAACTGATGCGACACCGTCGAGTCCGAGCCAGCCGTTGGGGGGGGCCTTTTTGGGGTGGCGCGCTTAATAGGCAGTAACGACGAGTGCCAGGGAGCTTCGCAGTACAAGTGCAAAATGCTCAATAGGACTCCGCACCTCACCATAGGTATGAACCTGGTGGGCCTTGGGAATACTAGTACATACTTGAGAAACGTTTTACGGGTACAGCGGGGTGGGGGTGGGGCCTGCGTACGTACAATGTAGTAAGTACCTATTCGTACCCACTCAGACACCATGTCCAACCGGGGAACAGTCGTTCTCAATGAACTCAATGAACTCAATGAACTCAATGAACTGCTCCTGGTTCGAAGGCTGTGCACAGCCAAAGCCCTTGACAATGGTGGCGACAAGCGCAGTTTTGCTCCTGTTGGTTCAGACGCGCGTGGACGACAGGAAGAGGAAGATTGGCCAGCTGGGTTGCGTACCACCGAAATCTCAGGAGAACCTTACGCAAGGGCCTTGGAGGAGCAACCGCCTGCAGGAAACCCACTACTAGTGCAACCTGTCTCTGTGCGTGTCTTACCTGGGCTCACGTCCATATTGCTGTATCCGCAGTCACTATTATACAGCTACAACACCAGAGGTCAGGTCACTGGGACGCGCCCCGTGGGTGCGCCTCTGCCGAGTAATTGTTTACAAGATAGATTGTAGGTAGTGCAAGTACCAGCTGGTTGAGCCAAACTCTCCCGGGCCGAATAGTCATCATCTTGGTTCTGCATGCAGTGTCCCTGCTTCACCGGCCGATATCAACCAAGGTAGGTGGGTAGGTAGTTACCTGCTCTGAGTTGCCAAAACATGCGTGGACATGGGATGACAGCATCGCAGGGCCTCCGTCCCATCACTTGTAGCCAACCGCCAGCCGGTTTTGCTGAACAAAACTTTCTGTATCTTGGGTCACAGATGACAGATGCCTGGAAAACACGGAAAGAGGGCAAGAGCGACAGGGACGACACGGAGATTGAAATGTAATATATAACTACACATACCCAAATGCAAAGTAGTACCAGATCCGTACTGTAAGTAGTATTTAGCGCAATGCTGTTGATGTATCCGTCTGAATACACTGCACTTCACTGCCTGCTCCCTACCCTATTGGCGACTCACGGACGCGGCGCGACCAACGGGGAAGTACGGCCATGAAATCGCGGGCAGTGCGGTAAACGTGCGGACTAAGACAATTCGAGACATTCCCACAACCCGTTTCAAGCTCAACATGTCCGTGATTGCAAGTGTCTGAATACTCATATTTTGCGCACACTCTTCTCTCCCTCTCTCCCCTCCCTTGACAAGCCGAGTTCAATCCATTTTGGGGTCCGTTTCCTTTTCCCGGGTTCGCAAGCAAAATGCTCCATGATCGGACTCATCTACCACAAGATTATACCTTGTCACCTTAGGCATCATGTTATTACTCTACACACTGCATTCGATAACCCCGTCTTCCCTGCCTTGCCCTGTCCGTCAGTTAGTTAGTATGCGCAATCCTGTGGGTGATGGTTGCCTTCTTTCCACGCCGCACCTCAGCCCAGCTAGCCCGTGACCCTTCTAGTCGTCTTCTTTGGTGGCGCCGTCGAGTGTTGGTGACCGGGCTATCCAGGCGTCCTCTTCGTCCGCGGCCGTGGGTCTCCTTGGTCGCCGCCGGGCCCTTAAGATCAGACCCCTCACGGCGGTGGGAATACTTGAACGCGATCTGCCGATTGCTTTGTTGTTTCCCACTTGCCTTAAGTGTGGGCCACGTCGATAGCCAAAGTGCAAGCGATGCAGCTATTCCAGTCCAATCAACACCCGCGTGTCAAAAAGGCCTCGACCCCATCGTCATTGCCATTCTGCGCCGCCCTTCTCCTCCTCCTCCTCCTCCTCCCCAGGCTACTATTTCACTGGAACGGGTAGCCACAGTCTAACAAAAACAACAATAACAGTCATTGGTCATTCCATCACGTCTGGTCGTGTACTCCCCTTTTCTTCGCCCTGGCTGTCCGTCTCTGGCAGCGGTTTGGTCACCCTGTCGTCTACGCCCCATTTCCACACGAATCCGGCTGTTGCAGAGTCAGACCAGGTTCAGTTGTATGCGCAGTAAGGAAAGCTGCAACCCCCGCTGCGCCGCACCGCCCCCGGCCCTGTATCCAGTTCTGGTTTTTGTCAGTCGTTTGGTGCGTGCCTGGAACTTTGGTCCAGGACCAGTCTGCAAGCCCTTGTCGCCTGCAACCCAACGGTGTCGAGTGCCCCCTGCCTCCTTATTCGGCCACCGCCAAACCAACCGTTGGCGCAAGCAAGGGGATAGGTCAAGGCTACGTCGCCTACCCAGCACGAGTCCCGAAGAAGACATTGCCTTCCAGTCAGGTATAGTAGGTATAGATTCATACTCACCTACAGAGGCGTCAAACTGGTCTCGTCACGCTGCCAGGATTTGGAGCCCCCATGAGCCTAGGGGATTCGGTTTCTCAGGACAGGGGGCAGCGGTTGGCTTGCGACAGGTGGTGGAGGAACCGCCGAGACTGGCCACTGGGCAAGGAAGACGAAACTGGGAGGTTAAGGCATAGGCGCCGACGTGCTTTTCGCAGAGCATCATTCTGCGTACCTAGGTAAGGTGTGTGCCTCTGGACGACGAAGAAAGAAAGAAAGAACGGTATGTGACTTGCACTTCCTCTGCCCACTCATCCGGCCCCTGCCTCGTTTTTCGCTTCCTGCCCTGGTCCGCTTCCACTCCTCTCGCCCACCCCCGTCGGTGCTTTCCAATGCGGGCCTGGCTCACATCGCCCTGTCCACCTGTCGAGGTACCTTGACGTGAGATAGCTAGGTAGGTAGGTAGGTAGGTAGGTCGCTGGGTGGGAAGATGCGGAGCGAGCAAATCGGAAAGTGCTGCTTGCTTGGCCTTTTTCTCTCGCCTCCTTCCTCTTCCCCCTCCCTTTTTTTTCTGCTTCTCTTCCTCCTTTGGCTTGTGCATCTCTCCTCTCAAGTTTGGCTCGTCTCTCGACGGCATTTTTTTCCCTTTCCTTTCTATCGTCTGCTTTTCCCAATATCAAGGTGCTTCCGCCTGTAATAATCTTTCCGCCGTCTTTTGGCACCCTCGTGGCCTCGTATTCATTTGCCTCACTCATTTCATTCCCTCTTGATTGTTGCCAATATCTAATCATTTTAGAATCTCACACGGCCCAGCTCACCTCAGTCGCTCACTCGCTCACTCTGCTGGCTCCCCAAATCTGGCTGCTATCGCTCCACACAAAGGCTCTGATCTCCAACCAGGAAAAAACAAGGGAGAAGAACATAAAAAAGAAACTCACCAAGAGAAACCCCCCCGTCCGACGAGACCGACACGCCACATTTGCTCAGATGCCCACGCCTTACCGAAGAAAAAAGCCATCCCCATGCTTATTCATCACCTAAGTTTCAATCAATCGAAGCCTCTGTGTCTACGACACTGAGCCTGTTGGAGCTCCACGCTTCCGACGGCTTGTAGACGTTTCCAACACAACCTCAAACCCAACCATCTTGCATCTCGCCACGACCTGCAGTCCTCTCCCTCAGGCCCCGTCATTCCCTTTCGTCCTACCTCGACTTGCGCGCCAGCTTTACTTCTTCAGGGAAGCTTCAACGAGACAGGTTCCTGCTCTTCATTGTGCTTGAATCAAGACGGCTAAAGCACAGACCGGCCAAGTGCCATCCAAACCCTCTGTCACCATAGCAGTGCAGGTCCCGGCGAGCCGGAAACGCCGGTCAGCCCCTCCGCGCGCCCGGCCTCTCGTCTGTTGTCACGGCCTTGCTTGTACCCGTCTACCCCGGGCACCTTCAGCACTCCATGGCCCGGACCACCCACGCCGAACAAGACAACCCGCCTCCACTCGCTCATTCGCCTTCTCTAAAGTTCAACAGCCGCCCCACCCCGATCAAACTCTCCCCGTGTCCGGCTGAGCATGTCTGGGTCCGGGTCCGGGAGCCCCTCCCGGGGAGGCCCCTCCCGGTCCCAACGAAGGCCGCTACACGAACGTTCAGGGTCACAGTCCAACTCCCTTGCCATTCGCATCGTTCCCTACAGCCCCCCTCGCCCTAGCGACAAAAGCCGCGATTCTACTGCGTCAGCCTCATCGTCACGCACACCGACATCCACGCCAGCCCTACTGTCTCCCAACCCATCAGGACACGACCGCACTAGCTCGTCATGGGCTGACGACCGCTCCGCCAGTCGTGCGAGCGATCGCTATTCCCATCGACGCTCTTATTCTTCCAGCAACCGAACATCGGTCCTGTCGTCAGCTTCGTCTACCTTCCCATTGGTTGCAGCCAAGGAGCGTGGTGTTTCAGGCTCGAAACTGCGATCCGACTCCTTGCCCGGCGAACAGTCGACCCCCAGTACCCCTGTCCCTACCACTCCACCTCATCAGACTGATATTACTACCATTAATGCGCGATCCCGGTCCTCCCAGCGCAGCGACGACGAGTCTGTCACACCCTCAGCGAAGCGCCCCTTGTCCCGTCGCCGCAATCTCATCGCCCTGAACGCTGATGGTAAGACATTTTCCCTCCTGCCACAGGGGCAACGGGACGAAACCCAAGAAAACTATGGCTCGTCTTCCAATGCCCCCACCTTGTCGTTGTCCACCACTGCTTCGCATGGGCGTCACTCCGACGCCTTTAGTGAAAATCGTCCCAGCTCGACGGTGACTTCCCTTCCGGACCGCAGCTTCTCATCCACCCTCACCCCGGCATCCTCGACCACACAATTAGCCGGCGATCATATCGCCACCACTGCGGGCTCTTCGTCGTCTCCTTGGAATTATCGAATGGTCGGCGGACTTCGCAAGGTTCCTAGTACTCCCGATCCCAAGCAGGAGCAAAAGTCGGCCCTCTACCCTGAACCCGAACCGGTCGCGTCCTCTCTGTCGTCTCCGTTTGGCCCTCGACTCGCGCCGCTGCCCGAGGCGCCTGCTACCGATCCCTCTCTATCGGACACCCACGATTTGCAGGCCAAGACCTCTTTCCAGTCATCAGCCACCGCATCAACGTCTTCAGAAAAGACAAATTACAAACTCTACGCCTCTAATTCACCCCCAGCGACCGATACAGAGAGCGTGCTTCATGCACCGTCGACGACTTCCGAGACAACAAATTACCAGGTGTACGGCTCCAGCTCGCCACCTTCGCCTGAGAGGGAGGAATCCTCTCAGCCGCCATTATCGAGTCACTCCAACTACGTAGTTCTGGGCCGATCCTCCCCCCCCGAGCCATCATCGGCCGAGAGAAGCCCTCCGAAGACTGCAGACAGCGAACAGAATTACGTCTTGCATGGCTCATCATCTCCAGCGCCATCATCCCTAGCTTCTAGCCGTCGTTCCCGAATTCGGCCAGAGTATTCGCAAGAAAGTCTTTTGGTGGCACCACTAAAACCTAATAAGAAGAAGAAGAAGAGGCACAACGAAAGATTTGGTTACTACAAGTCGAAGTCAAGAGATTCCTTGCGACGCGCAGCTTCGGTCAAATCAATTTCCGGCAACCTTACCCTCGAAGCTGCTCAAAATTTCCTTGCGTCTCCTGCAGCATTCTATCGATCGCGCGTCCTAGCTAGCCAGCCTGACCGGCAGCCAGAGACAGTAACCGTGTCGACGGCTACTACTCCTACCGTTGGCGTTCGCCCTGTTGCATCCTACATGAACGCCCACCCGCATCAATGGAGCTCACAACTGTCCACAGTTATCTCGGAGAGTGAAGAGGGCAGCGAGCCTCCGTCCCGTTCCGTTTCACCTTGGTCTGCGCCTGGGAGGAGGGGCAGCATACCCCTGAGCAGTCATAGCAGGCAGATGCTCAGTATTTCATCATCCCTAGCTGCCAATGAAGAGCGCTCACTGTCACATTCGCGATCTTTTACCGACTCTCTTGAACGCCCTCGAGCAACACACAGTCGCGGAAATACTCTTCGGATGGTAAGCGACCAAGACGAGCACGGCGATGGTTTGACAGAATTACACCAACTTCATCAACGCCCATCGCGAACCCGCCTCTCTAGTTTCCTTTCGAGTTCATCTTCGGACCGAAACCTCCACTCCTCGGGGAGTTCTCGCGCTAACAGCTTGAACTCGGCGTCCATCCCAGCCTGGGCCAAGTAAGTGACTACCGTTCTTCGCCAAAGACAACCTATTGGTTAGTGTCTGTACCATTTACTGACCCGACTGCCCGCTGTAGGTTTTACTATGGAAGTGGAGAACGCAGATTTCTCGCTAGCTCCGGGGATTCAATGATGTCGGACCCCAACGATAGCCGACCGCCAAGCTCGTTCCAGAGTCATTCGCCCAGCGTCGAACACCTCCCCATGAACATCTACAACCAACGGCGACGGCCAAGGGAAGTCAATCCGACCAACCCCCGCCCACTATCGGACGTAGGGTCCTTGGAGATCGGCCAGGCGCCGCTGCAGAATCAAGTGCGCACCGGATTACGGAAGAAGACGTCAAGCATCTGGTCTCCTCACTTGCGGCGTGATCAGCGGGCAGGCCGTTACAGTATCTGGGAGCCTCCCTCGATGGCATGGTCCGCCGAGAGCAGCATTCTGGGCAAGCGGAACATGCAAGTCACGTTGTTTGCCATCGGGTTCATCCTGCCGTTCGGTAAGTGGGTCCCGTTTCTCGGGTCTATGCTATGTGAGCACGAACTAACACGAGACAGCATGGATGATCGCTGCCTTCCTCCCGCTTCCCCCCGACCCGCATGCCGAGATGGCAGAGCACGACCACCGATCGAGCCTACTGGACGAAGAGCGTGATCTTCCTCGAAGAGTCGTGGCGATTGACGAGACGCTCTTTCAAAGTGCCCGGTGGTGGCGCGCACTTAATAGGTACATGTCTGTCATTGGGCTGCTGGTCGTTGGCGCTATCGCTGCTCTCGTCGTCGTGGGCGTCAAACAGCGCTGGGGTCAAATAGCATAGCAGCTCGACGGCCTCTCTGGCATCTCTGAAGGTTCTGGGAAACGACATCTTCACTGGTATTTCAGCATATCGAAATTACGAATGGGCCATGACTGCCCGACAACGGCTTTAACGAATCTACGACTACAATTTCCTTCATCAAAATAGACAACATGCACGCACATACGATATTTTCTCGTTCATCGCCGACAGCGCGATTCTCCTTATCATACCAACACTATGGCTCGATGGTCCATACATCTTCTGTTTTGCTTCTTGTAAACCCAACCCCCCCCCCCTTCTCATACAAGCACGGAAGGCGCCTGCTCCGTGTATCGTGTGCCATCCACAACAACTGTATTTGTACATCAGGCCAAGTAAGCTCGCACTTGGCAATGAAGTAGCGGAGTCTGTTTGGTTTCCTTCTGCATTTCCGATAGCAGACCGGGACTTGTTTGGCGATACCCTCCCGGTCTTGCACAGGTGTCAACCCCTGGGCTCGGTGTTTAGTGGAGTTCGAAATGACGGATCTCGACGATGCATATCATATCTGTGGGAAATAGACATATATCATAATGCTTTAGTTTTAGACCCATGTATCCCGCAATCTATAATGATACCACCCTTTAGCGGGCACTTTTGTCATTGCCTACACCATGTCTTCCATTACGGCGAGTTGTAGCAGCAATCGCATGCCCTTGGTTCACAAAGACTGCTGGCTGGAATAGGAGCAAAAGCTGCTTGTATGTCAAGTGCGCTCGATTCTTTGGCTCGGATTCGGACGACTCCACTGACAACCTGTCGGTGCTCATTCTAGGCCGCTTTCTTCTTCTGCCGGGCCTCCACCTCGGCCTTGATTTCGTCCATGGCTTCGTCAATCTCTCGCTGGGGATCCGCCGATACGCCCAAGACGGGTTCCCGGCCGGAAAGACTGTCTTGACTCAGTGTGCGCGTGAGTTTGGCACCAGCCTTGCCTTGCCGTTGCTCAAGTTGCTTCCTCAACAACTGCTTGGCGGGCGAGGTAAAAAATGCCATCGACACCGCAGTGCCCACGATGGCGTAGAAGTAAACGCGAGCCCACACCTGGAGCGACCCGGAAAACTCGAGAATATTGAAGGGAGCAACGACAAACGACATGCCCAACTGAGTAACGAACCAAGAAAGAATGTCGTAGTAGATCTTGCTGGAGGTGGGTGCACCACTGCTGGGATCGATAAAGAAGGCACGGAAGTAGCGACGGTAATCTGTTGTGTTGTTAGTCAATCATGCAATCCAACGGCACCGCGGAGGCTGTCCTACTTTTGGCTACTGTCTGGATGAAGCTGGCGAGAATGAAGCTCAGGTAGTAGCCAGGATAGAAACCATGCCACAAAGCACTGGTGCCGAATGTAGCAAGGCTTGCACGGAAACCGGGCTTCTTTCCCCTCGGCGTGACCCTAAGATAGATGTAGTTCCTCAGCCAGTTATTTGTGTTCATGTTCCAGTTGCCGAGATAGGCGCGAGTATTCTGAGCCGTCTCGACGCCCCAGGGATTAATGTTTTGTAATCTGTTCCATGATACCTTGCCGGTGACAGGATCCACACCGTTGTAGCCTAAACCAGCAAGAATGCAAGCTCCCTCTGTCAAGCACCAGACACCGTAGTACTTCAACCGGGCAGTGAAACCAGACATATGAAGAATCCATACCCGGTGAAGGAAGCCATGATCCATGTATGAGGAGCTTGTCAAATAGGCGGTTGGATAGTAGTTGGAAAGAAGCATAAAGAGACCGATCCAACCTAAGCCGCTAGCAGCCTTCATGGTGGCGGGCGTGCCACTGCGAGGTATCTTTCTTTTCTTCCTCACGGGAGGCGCTTTGGAGGGATCAACCTGAGCAGGTAGGTCGAACATTGTCGTGTCTATCCACTTGCGATAGTCGATGTAGTCGAAGGCAGGCCCGGCAAAGAGGGAAGGGAAGAAGAGAACGTAGCCAGCATAGTCCAGTATACCTGGAAGATCAACCAGCCTCCTGTCCCTTTGGTAGTCAGATAGCTGGTCCTCTGGGAGCTGACCATCTGCCACATTCCAGCAGAACGCGCTAAGCTTCATAAGAAGGACCATTTGTGCCCCCGTGATATCGACAGAGGACGGGTTATTAGCAGTTTGACGGGCGATGTGATTGATGGACATGTGGCCCATGAGAAAACCAAAGCCAATCCATGGCATGAAGGGACTGATACGGAGGTACTTGGCGATACTGTAGACGCCGACAGAGGCGATGGCAAGGGTACGCACACCGTCCCACAGGTCAAAGAGACCAACTAGATAGAAGGTGGATGTGCTAGTGGAAAGGGGTAACATGTCAGCCATTTAGGAACTAGAAGCGAAGCAGATAGCAAAAGCGACAGACATACCATATAATAAAAAGGTTCTTCTGGTCGGGCCTGGCATCAGGAACTCGCTTGAGTAGACCAGCCAGAGGGTACGATATGAGAAACGAGAAGACAAGTTTGACTGTGGGAATAACAGCGTCAGCAATGGTGCACTGTCAATGGGGTCGCCCGTGGAGCTCGATTTGGCTCTTGTTCGATGGCTAGACTCGCGATAGAGAAGACTGACGTTCGTCGGAAGATGCGCCAAGACGTAAGGCGAGAAGCTCGAAAGCTATGGATTTGAGCAGGAATTAGCATGGCGTACGGTATGCAGTGGAGCAGACAGCAGAAACCCGAGCAAGAGTTCCGGCTGACGGGTAGCATCACGTACGCTTGTTGATGAAGGGCAACATGTTGGTTAATTGCCACTCCACCGCCACTACTGCAAAGTTGATTAGAAGAGGATAAAGTGCGAGGCTGGTCTGTAACGGAAGAAAGGATCTGGTTTCGTTCAAGCCATAGCTCTTGTAAGACGGCGAAAAACAAGAACGAGGAAAACGGCTGGGAAATGGAGGCTCGGAACGTTGAGTTGCGCCGTGAGTAGTGGGATGGCGGTGGTGGACTTGTTCTCGTCTTGCTTAAGGTGACTGACTAGCGTACCATGTAACTCGACTAGTCTTCAGATGGCCACGATGGGAGTGCTAACAAAGAGTCAGGTGGAGGAAAGTTTGGCAGGCAAGGGCGTGTGACAATACGTGGGACTTAATCGTTGGTGATGGAACGTGGGATTTCAACCGCGTGGTGGGAGCTCCAAGCGGTGGGTCCCCACCAAAATTTGATCCGCCCTGCCCAGCAGTGCGTGACATGCATGCCTCGGCTGCCATGCCACCTTTCCCTACCTACCTACCCACCTACGTAGGGTACCTTGATTGCTCTCCAAACGTTGCCGTATGTTGAACGTACCTCCCTATCAAAGGTTGAACGCATGCTAATAAAAGAACGGCTAAGCTAGCCTTCGTTGGGCCACACAGAAATCCGCGGCGCCGAAAACGTCAACATAAAGCAGTTATTCCAGTGAAGCAAATATTTGTGGTGAACCACACACGCAGGATATTCTCCTTGGGCAGCTCCGATTATGGCCTTTCTCGTCTTATCTTTCGTACTTTTGGTGTAAGAAACTGAGCGCTGGGTGTTCTGCAAAGGCGGCTCATCTCAACCAACCCCGCCGCTTCTGTTGAATCGAATCTTTTTGGACAGCTGCCTGTAAGGAGTCACATCACAATTCAACAATCGTTCCCTATCCCTCTCTTGGCAAACTTACGTCATAGCTGCTGTGATACACGTATATCAAAGTTGTGGCATTTGGGCAAGGCTACATTGACTACCTTCACTGTCACGCTGTATTGCATCAAAAGCAAATGAAACCCCGTGCACTCTTTCAACGCCGAATTTCATGCCATTTCCTCTTGTGCCCCTCCCTGTGCATGCCCTAGGCTAGGGCTATATTACTGTAAAACATATTGGTCTATATCTTGCCCCTAAGCAGACAAGGGCTGGCCATACAATACCAGTCATCCAGGTTGATTGGCAGTATATAATCGGCCCCTGCGCTATTGTCCAAGGTCGGATAAAAACGGCCATCGTCATGATGCTACCATGCCGCAACGGTCTCTCACACAGACAGGCAACAATTAGCCTCTCGCCACGAGTCCCTTCCAAGATGCCTGACACTCAGTTTCTCATTTGTTGGCATCCCTGTTACTTTGCGCGCTCGCGCTCATGGGCTGCGTTGTCGGCAAAGACATCTTGGAAGCCTCTGTCTGCCGAATCCGCGCCCACGCATATACGATACCACTGACGAATCCAATTATAATGGCCGACACACTGCCAAAGGTGACCGGCGCGTCAAAGAAAACGAGACCACTGATGGCGATAGGAAGCTTGTTGAGCGCACCAACAACCGAGTACGTCGTCGACGATGTGACGCGGATGCACCACGCCGAACAGTACGAGATGAAAATGGCGCACAATCCCGAGTAGATCATGCCGACGAAGAGACTGTTACGAGTCTCGACCGGGAAGTTCTTTTGTATGTTGGCTGAGGACCAGTCCTCCGTCAGCAGGGTGCAGACGATGAGAACGGGAATGGTCAGAAGGTTGTTATAAAACATGGCTGTATCACTCTTCTGTCAGCAATCCGGTTGCAAATCCGACGCTGCGGCAAAAGGCCAATGGCCACTTACTGTCCCAGTCTTTGAAGTTCATCTTCTTGATGACCTTACGCATGCCCAATACATACGCCGCTGTGCAGCATACGTTCATGCCCATCCAAGCATATCCAGCGTTCAAAGTCGAAACTGCGACCGAAGCCTCGGCTGTATGTGAGCCACCCCCCAGCGCATGCGCCACGTCGGCCCATGCAGCCACGACCGAACTGAGAACCATCAAGCCGAAAGAGAGCAGAGAAAGGGGGCTAACGCTGCCGCCAAACCACAAAACTTCGCCATAGGCGATAACGATGATGGTGAGGTTCTTAAAAATGGTGTAAACAGGCACAGAGAGAAACTGCAACGCCTTGGTACCGGTATAAATCATGCCAACCAAGAGCAGCGCGATGGGAAACCCTGTGGGAAGATGTAAGCGTCGGGCAATGCTGGAAGTTGCGTGATGTTTAGGACCAACATTTCTTTGCCTTATCAGTGTCGAATGGCGCCAGGTTCGTAATCATTCCGAGATTTTTGCAGACGATGATCGTAAGAATGCAAACGATAGACTGTGAACACTCAAGTATTAAAACAGGGCTTCGGAGAGTATGTAGAGGTGGTGAGAACGCACCTGGACGGCGAGGTATAGGAAGTTCAAGTTCCAGAACTGACCCGAGACGACGTACTTGTTGACGACCGTCATACTGATGGAGGAGAAGCAGTAGGCAAGAATGGCTATGCCAGGGCTATTGTCGATCTTGCTGATTGGCGAAGCAAGCGCAGGCCTCGTCCTTGGGGGAGGTCGAGACAGGAAGCCATCCTTCTCACCAAATGACTCCGAGCTGTTAAGCTCGTAATCCTCATTCTTTTTATCCGACATGATGTTGCTTATTGACACGCAATCGCTATCTGGATGATGCCGGGCCTCGGCGGAGAAACAATCTGAATTCAGCGACGTTGGCTTCGAATCGGACTTGTTCGGGAACGAGGATGCGAATGCGCCAGATTCGATTGAAGGGGTTCAGTTGGTGTCTCGTCGAAGAAAGAAAGACGATGGATATGTCGGTTCCGTTAATGTCTTCGACAGGCCGTTCCCCTTTGCAAGCTTGATGACAGCAGAGGTGGCAGGATTTGTTGGTATTGGGAAAGATGGAAAGAATTTGAGGTAAAGGGGGTACAAAACAGGAGAGATGTCTACTTGGGCGTGCTCGCGGGCGCTGAGCAGACAGAACGGGAACGCAGGGGAAAACGCGGCGTGCACCTATCAAGGGTCAGGAATTTCATGCCAACTTGCCTTGTTCCAGGTATTTTACAGGCCAGGTGGAGAAAATTGGGCACATAAGCTCTCACGGACAGGCGGTCCAGCCACGGAAGGGATGCAATGCAAGGGGGCTTACAGAGCACGATACGCGTTGAAAGCAACAACCTGCTTGTATGGCTGCCCTTTATTGCTCTGTATGGAAATTAGGTATCAAAGCGGGGACGCGACATCTCAAGCAATTGCATGTATGGTGCACCTAGTATTTATGCAATTAAGCAATATTTTGGTCGTTGAATGGCATGGAATGGAGTCTGCAAACAGCGCGACTTACATACCGTAGACGACGTACATCATCCCATCCAACAATGCTTCAATCTACAATTCTCGCGTTCCTTGACCAGACACATCTTGCCCCGAGTCTGCCATGCCGTCGTCTTGATCCAGCTTACCATCCTTCACTTCACTCTCGCCGCCTATTTCAGGCCCAACAGGGAAATTCAAATGCTTCCAGTCCTCCAGTTCTTCCGTGACGGACCGTAACCTGTCGCGAATACTCTCGATGGCATAGCTTCCCAGGAGCAACCGCAGCGGAGGGTACGAACAGTGGGCCAGTTGCCAGACAAGCTCCGCACACTTGACAGCACTCGTGGGCTGTCGGTCACCGAGCCACTGAACCATTCTCTTGGCGTGCAATGCTGGTGATGTTGCTTGTGCGTATGCCTCGCTCGCCGGTTTGATAAGGAAGTGGCCCCAGGTGGGCAGCGGGGTCGCTAGGGTGTCGGGCTCATCCCTGCGTACAAATCCCGGTTCCACGAGGGTTGCCTTGACGTTGAATGAATCTGTTTCGTAGAGCATGGCCTCTATCAGTCCTTCGACGGCATATTTAGTGGCACAATACGGGCCGAGGCCGGGGACACCCAGTGCCCCAGACGTCGAGCTGAAGATGAGGTAGCGACCGCCATTCTGCTGGCGGAAGTAGGGTAAAGTGGCCTGGATGATATTCAGAGTTCCCATGAAATTCGTTTCGAACTGGTTCCGAATATCGTGTTCGTCCTGGTCTTCACACGCACCTATGACGCCGTATCCAGAACAGTTGGCGACGATATCGACGCGCTGGAATCGCTCCAATGTCCGGTTAATCACGCGCGCGACTGAGTCTCTTGAGCGTACGTCACATAGTAGCCCGAGGCAACTGTCATTGTCTTGATGCACCGCCATATCTTCGGGGCTTGTCTCGAAGACCCGTCCTACGGACGTAACAACATCCCCTTTGGATAAGGCGGACTTTACAAGAGACCTGCCCATATGGCCCGTCCCACCGAAGACCTGTAACGAGAAGTCAACGCGTGTGTCTTATATCAGGTGAAAGGATCGTGTCCTCGTCACTCACCACCCACACCAGCTGTTTTCTCTCACCGTCGGCTTGAGGCGGATCGCAACTAGATGGGAGCTGGAGTTTTATTTTGCCGGCCCCTTCCGCTGCAGACTGAGCTGCGCTGTGCTCGCTGGATATATCCATGAGGCTGGAGAACAACGCCTGGCTAGCTATTAATAATGCCGAGCGTACCGCCCTCCCATGCGGGGTGCTTTAGGGCAGCTTCCGCGTAGCCTGCAAAAGCAGCCGATAAAGGCACGTGGAATGTACGTGGGAGGTCTGAGGGACCGGCAGCTCCAGGGACTACCTGCGAAGGCAAGACGAACAGGGACCGTCACCTCTGGGGAAATAGACGAGAAAGCTGATGGTGTCAAGCTGCCAGGAATTGTATGCAGCTGCTCATAGTTGCACGTGGGCAGCGTGACGCACTGAACTACCGGGTCGGATATAGCCGGGACAGATTATATCGTGTTACGGCATATAGTTTCGGTTATTGAACTGGTAACATAAACTGACCGAAGATTCTAGGAATAACAATAGGCATGTATGGGTTTCAAATGATCTGTGACATAACCCCCAGATGGCAGCGCGTATACGTAATTGCGTTGCATTAAACGGGGTATTACCTAAATGGGTAGGACGCAACATCCGGGTAGTAGCATACCAGCAGACACAGTTTGAAAAGGATTTGACTGAACTTGTTTTTGTTAATGTCTAAACGAATTACCCAAATTTTAACCGTGGTGTTGGCCACATACGATAAAATCCCACAGAGAAAAAGTCATACCCCAATGACAGCAGTCCCAGCAGGATGCTTGGTAATTATCCGGAAACAGCGTTCAGGCTCAGGGGCTCCGCTGCGGACTCGCACACGAGACGTGTTCAGTAACGTTTGCATTGTAAGAATACATACTCACCTAGGCTTGGTACGTTTGATACACCTGACTACATATCATGGCATGAGCAGCAAAGCAGTCGAGCAGTTCTAGTGCCCTTCTTATGCACAGCGTTTGTATACTTGTTTCCCTTACAAGATACGCCCCAAAGTTATCTTGGTTACATGAGACACATCACGAACGAGTGAGGAAATGGACAGCGACACAACTTTACAGCATTGAGATTCCAGGAGTTTGACCACAATATTCAATCTCCTGCAAATCAGCCTCTCAGGCAAAACCCCAATCATGCAGAAAGTTTGCCTTGGAGATACTCCTGTATGTATTCCTTTCTGTGCGGATTCACATCCAAGTTCGTGGTTCTGTTCAGAGGGGTCCACTTAGGCTCGTCTTTGAAGAGTCTCATCGCTTTAATGTACTGTGGGCAGTCAGCAGGGCACCTTGGGAAATACAACTTTCTTGGTGCTGCCTCACGTTGGATTCATCAGTGGTGAATCTGTGATAAATGCCAGCAGGCAAGATGATCAGATCGTCCTATCTAGAGTTAGCCCGCCTGCCCCAAATTCTGACGCGTGACACCTGCCTTTTCAACGCGGATGCGAACCCATGCGTCATCGACGCTTCTTACGTCAAAATAACCATGACCATCGCGAACAAAGCGAATTTCCTCGTCCTCATGAAGGTGCTCGTGAAAGAACGACTTGACTTTCTCTTCGTAGACGTCGCCCATCTTCTCCGGTGAAACGATGATCTCGTCCCTGTTTCTATACCCACGTTCAGCCGCAAGTTGATTAACACCATCAAGATCAGATATTTGGTGGTAAACAACACCAAGCCTCTTCAGCTCGTCGATGGTGACTTCTTTGCCCGAGTCGTGAGCCAGGCGCTGGTCGCCCTGTTTTGTTCCCCACAAAGATTTAGCAAATGACATGCAACCAAGGACTGAAGAAGTCGGTCAGACGGATGTATGATACATCGGTCTCTACTCTTGTTACTTACATCGAGGTTGTCATACCAATACGCCTTCATATCGAATTCTGGTTGTCTTTCTCAATCGTTCGAAGTGTATATGGCTGGAAGACTGCAATTTGTCAGTTGTTACAGCGCCCTCCCCCCAAAGGAAAGAAAAAACGGATCAACCGAACAGATGAACCTTTTCACAGAGTTGAAATCGTCTGGTTAAATGGCGTACCTTTGTTTCCTCTGGCCGTGATACGCAATAGACAATGATATCGTAAGTGGGATCGAGGGCTAAGGTACTGACGGATAGTTTTTAAAAATGACGCAATTGGCTCTAGATGTGGGGTCATGACACATCAGCCGTTTCGTCGTCCAATCTTCAGCAACTTCCTCGTTAGCACGTGCACTTCGCCACGCCAGGCACCCATTCCCCTTTACACTTGCCGATCCCGGATGTTGATAGTATTTGTACCTATTCAGAGTACGGTATGACCCGCTGGCATAGCGAGCCCCTGTTGAAATCAGAAATCAGAACGGCTTGCTGTAACCACCTTAAGAGCTGCCATTTGGGAGGGGCAAATGTGAACCACGCACACCTGCAAAGACGGTCGAACGCTTGAGCTTAGCAATATTCTATCGGGACTGTCAAGTACGGCACTCATCCAGTCCATTCTACTTGTGTTCCAAGGCACATCTGGGCCAAGTGCTTTGTCGAAGATGATGATATTGATGCAAATGAAATAGCCGCAGAACCGCGACATTTGTGACCTAAACGCCGAAGCCATGCCAATATTGATTTCCCCACCGGTATTCGTGCGTACATAAACCATTCAGAAGACCCGAATGGTAAGACTCTTTCATCGGACTTCGGCAGCGAGTTCTGGACCACCGGCGACAACGATCTCGTTGTTAATCCCATCCACCGTTTCCTCCATCGGTCGCCGCTCGAAAAGCCGTCTCCACCAAGCCGGGGGATCGAATGGGCGTGAGCCATTATGCAATGGTGGATACACATCAGAGAAGAAATACCAGATGTGTCCGATGACAACACCCATGATCTCATCTTTAGGAATAGAGCCATGCAGAATAAGGCTGAAAGCCATGAGAACCCAGGGAAGATAAGGGGCGGTGAAGACTAGCAGGCCCAGAAAGCTCAGTCTCGTGTCGGGATTGCGTCGCGACCAGATGTAGACAAGAGTAGATGATAAAGGGTGGCCGAGAAAAGGCATGGACACCAGCGGCGAGAGAAGTAGAAGGCTCGTCATAGAGTAGACAAGCAACCACGAGAAGTGGGCTGGAGAGCGGCCGGAGGACTCTTCGAGGAGACGGGCATAGCGTTGGAGAAAGTATACGTGGAACAACAGGTCGAGCGAAAAAGGGCCGAAGTACAAAAATGTCGTTAGAAGACGCCAGTACTATAGTACACATCAAGAATTGTTAGCCTCCGTCTGGTTTTCCCAAGGGTGATTGTAAAATGGATGTCGTTCGATAGAAGAAGGGAAGCGGAGGAATCGGTAGTATGAAATGAAGGACAAACTTGTGACTTTGCAAAGACAGCACGAAAGCTGTAAAATAGCTGAAAGGGAGTAACCATCTGGCACTGGACGAGTGCGCTAGTGAGGACGGTGGCTGTCGTCCACCATCGAGTGCAGATGGGCATTTCCCAAAACCACGTCTCAAGGGGGAACCGCCCCCCGTCACCCATCATCTGATCCATGCTGTACCGCGGGTTGTTCTGACTGGTGAGAAGAGGCAGCTATGCAAGAACAAGGTATTGCAAGACGTGGGAACCAGGACAGACGTCCGTAATGTTGGCTTCTAGACAGGGTAGTTCGAAAGAGCCGACAGACTACAACGCCAGCGGATAGGAGTCGGAAGATGTGTCGACGAGGATACTTGAACGGGCTGTCGGCGCTGGATCTTGAATGGAATACCCAAAATAAAGACGAGAACAGACCGATTGGAAATGCGTTGTCGGAGGTGGCAGCGTAAAGCATGTATGGTGAAGGTGGCCCTAGTGTACGATGAACTTTCACCCTGCCGGTTGAAAGTGGCATCTACAAATGACGGGTTGGGACACCTTCCGCCACCACTAATCGATAAGATACCTTACCTTGAATCGGTACGTACCACGACATCTAGGTTACATTATCCGTACCTGCCATTCAAAGAAGACAGCTGGCAACTGATGATAGTGCAGGGAGTGGGGCGAGACGTTACGGGCTAGGTGGGCGCCATATTTCATTAGCCACAGTGTGCTTTTAATAGCGCTCGACATTAGAATGAACTCGCGTGCAGCACGCGTGAAAACGCGCTCGTTACGCATCGCCCCTGTCGCAACCCAGGAAAACCGCGGGGCTGGCAAATCGTCAATTCGGTTCCGACACGTCCTCTTCCCTAGGTACTCGCGCATGCAGTTTGACACTGCACTCATCTCACCAATACTGTCGCCCACCAATATCTAAGTCGGCGCATACAACATTGTCGCAAAGACGAAGCTCAATCTAAACATCTTGTCTGTCTCTATCGCCATCGCTTTCCTCAGTTTCGCCCGCTTCTCCAACAGCATAGCATTTCCGCTCCTTCGCCGTCCTAAAGCCAGCGCAAGCTCTTTCCATCACGACTACATTTCACGACGCTGAAAAGTTCTCTCCCTCTCTCTTTCTTTCTCAATCTCTCATGGCCCCCAAGAAGAGACAGTCAGACGCTCCGCGTCGGAAATCCCGTCAAAGCGATGTACAACGCAAGACTTCTGGTGCCCTCAACTCCTAATCGCCAAGACATGACTCTGACTACTTTATAGCTGGCGACCCTATTCCCAACCGAGGAAAGCGACGCTACAAGCCTGGTACAGTTGCCCTCAGGGAGATCCGAAAGTATCAAAGTGGCACTCAGCTTCTGCTTCGCCAACTTCCATTCTCCCGGCTTGTACGTTACTCGCAATATGTCTTCTTATCGACCAATTGACTAACCATACCAACTTGCTTACAGGTACGCGAAATTGCTGAGTCGGTGAGACCCCGAGGCGAAGCAATGCGATGGCAATCACAAGCGATACAGGCGCTCCAAGAAGCTGCAGAGGCCTTCTTGGTACACCTCTTTGAAGACACCAACCTCTGCGCTATCCATGCCAAAAGAGTAACCATAATGCAAAAAGATATTCAGCTCGCGAGGCGCATTCGGGGCGTCTGGGGTGGGCTAGGTTGAGGTCACTAGATTTGCCATAACAACCTGGCAAGACGATTCCCGTGATTGTCGATACCTCTCCTTTTATCAATTTACGGATACCCGGGTCATTTGCAGTAGTCGTTTTATTAGGAGTATAGGGATTGTCGCTCTTAATGTTCCTTAGCCCTTTTTTCTGTTCGAGTTCAATTGGATGAGGCGCCCATAATACGGCTAGATATACATAGGAACCATGCATGATGGAAAATAGAGCATCCTGATGACTAGGTACGTGGACGGGATGTCCCGCTATATTATACCCTCGCTGCCGTGTCGCCAAAGATGGCTGCGTGTTATTACCGTGTAGTGCGGCATTAGGTAGTGAATACCTGTTCAATCCACCTCTGTGGTAGGCACCTGCACCTTAGGTGCTGTCAAGTCGGGCTTGATTGTATAACTGTGCCCCTTACGACGTCAGTGGGACGCAAGGCATACATACCTACGATTTACACACCTCCCGGGCAGTACCCGCACCAGGTACCTAGGCTTACCTCAATTAGCGACCCGACTAATTAATACCTACCTATCCAATCTCGTCAGAACAAGATATATCGGTGACGTTGTGCATAACGCATCGTTCGGACGTAGTCCTCAAATCAATACGTTTTATATGTGCACAGTCGCCGCTCTCTCGTACATAGGAATAGCAGCTCCAGAACTCAGGCGTCAAATCACTCACAACTGTCTTTAGACAATTACATCACATCAACTTCTAGATACCATGAGCGGGCTCCTCTCTGCTCGATTGGCTGGCCGGCGGCTAATATTGCCCGTCGGAAGTGGCATCTGTGTCGCTTACTCGCTGCATTGCCGACAAACCTCTAACTATCTCAACTCGCATCTCACCTCGTCTGTGTCACGAACGCCTCACGCCCAGAGTCGCTCCTTTGGTGGTTTGAGCCCCGACGCTATGAGGCAGCTCTCAAGCGGCACCTTGTCCGGTATATTGATCATCCACGATTGCTCAGTCGACGCAGGACGCTTCGCTAACAGAGATGCAGGATTCGGCGCTGGGCTTCTGGTCGGCTTTCTGTCACATACGCTTGTCCTGCTCACTGGCTTGGTCATGTTTACCTTTTATGTATTTACTATCCCCTTCAAAGTCAAACCCGTTGGTATTGTATGTCGCATCAAATACTGATCTCTAGCTCGCAGCTCGCACACCGACATGGCTTGGATTTGCCGCGTATTTTGGGAGTCAAGGAACGATTGAATAAGGCCGTTCTGACAAGACCATTCCACAATGTTGTATTCCGACTATCTTTTGCTGCCACATTCACTCTTGCCGCCTTTGTCCGGTTCTGAGCTTATTCTTCTATAAAGGCTGAGTTTCTCGGGCCAGCCATGCCATAGTCAGAGGATCATCTTGGAAGTATTCTTTGGTCTTCTGGAGAATGTCTGCGTGGTGGGCATTGAGCCATGCCTTCTCTTCAGCCGTCAACAGGCCAGGTTCGATCAGGTTTCGGCAGTAGGGGACCATAGTAACGTGCTCAAATCCTAGGTAGGGCTTGTCGCCAAAGGAATGCTTTGTCTTGACTTCAGTCACCATGGCTACGTTCTCGATCCGAATGCCGTATGATCCATCTTCATAGAAGCCCGGCTCGATCGACAGAACGTTGCCTGGCGCTAAGGCGACCTCGGCGAATTGGACGCGGGTACCGATGCCAATAGGGCCTTCGTGTACGTTGAGGTACGATCCAACGCCGTGACCCGTTCCATGACGGTAGTCCAGACCTTCTTTCTGCAAAGCAAGCCGTGTTAGCCATTTGAGTGAATCAAATTTGAACGTCGCCACTTACCCATAGATGCTGACGAGCCAAACAGTCGATTGCGAAGCCTGTCGTACCCTTTGGGAAGATGGCAGTATCCAATGCGATGTTGCCCTTGAGAACTAAAGTGTAGGCAAGCTTCTCGGCCTCGGTCGGCTGTTCGAAGTGGAGCGTTCTCGTGGTGTCGGTAGTTCCATCGAGATACTGAGCTCCAGAGTCACACAAGTAGATGGCGGTGGGGTCAATAATCGAGCATGCGCCGCGCTCAGGCTTGTAATGAATCACAGCAGCACTTGAGGAAAGTCAGCAACCGTTGCTCTCGTGTAAGTACCCAAGTGACGAAAGAGATGGGGAAGTTGTGCCATGGAAAGTCTGCTTACTTGGCACCAGTCGAAGAGATGGTATCGAAGGACAACCCCACGTAGTCCTTATGTTTCGACCGAAGCTGCTCCAGCTTGTCGGCCGCTTGGACTTCGTCCAACTTTGCCTTCTTCGCGACCAACTGATCTTCCAGCCAGGCAAAGTATTCGATCAAGGCAGCTCCGTCTCGAATGTGACAAGCCCTCATGCCAGCCATTTCGGTTTTGTTCTTAACAGCTTTAGAGTCCCCGATGGGGCTGCGAACCTCGTCAACCTGACCATCTCCGCCAAGGGAACGCTTCAAAGCCCATGAAGCCTTTGTTGAGATCATAAATCTCTTAGAGGACACCCCGGCAGTCGCCTGATCCGATTTGTCAGAAGATCGCATAGTGTTGATGGAGTCAAATATGACCTCGTAAGGCTTCACAGATACGTCATTGTCTGCAAGGTAGGCGCGTGTTTCCTCGCCCAACTTCGAGGCATCCACGTACAAAGTTGCTGAGTCGGATGTGATGATAGCATATGAAAAGAAAACGGGGTTGTAGGGGATATCATCGCCACGAAGGTTGAAAAGCCAGGCAATCTCGTCCAGCATGGAAACAACAAAAGCCCGTGAGTTCTTCTTGTCCAACTCTTGTCTTAACTCCTTGAGCTTAGTCTTGACATCCTTGCCGCTGAATTTCTCCAGCAACACCTTGATAGGGTTCTTGGGACGAGCTGGGCGGGCTTCGGCCCACACAAGGTCCACCAAGTTCTCGTCCAAAGGTACCAGATCAGACCCTCCAGATCGTTTTATCTTCTCCGTGAGCTTCTTTGCAATTGAGCCTGTGATGAGCTCGGGGTCGACACCAACAACCTTGCCACCAGCGGATTGCTCGGCAGACCACTCTTGCCAGGTAGGAACATCTTGTAAACCCTGCTTCAGCAATAACCAGTTCTGGTCGAGCTGTTTAGAGGCCTGATTGAAGTATCTGCCATCAGTGGCCAGGGCGGCCTTGTCAAGAGTGACAACAGCGCATCCGGCAGAGCCACTGAAGCCAGAAATGAATTCGCGGCGCGCATCGCAGCCAGCAATGTATTCGGAGGCGTGGGAGTCTTCGGATGGGATGACTGTGTAAGAGGGAACCGAAAATCAGTACCTGCGCCGCACCCTTGCACTTCAGATCGAATCTGGTGGTACATCCATACCGTATACGTCAACGTTGCGCTCCTTCATCAACTCTCTGAGCCTGGAGAGGCGGCCAGTTGTATCAATTCGCTCCATATCGAGGGCTGGGGGTTGGTGAACGGCTCGACGGCCTAAGCCAATGGGTGACAAAATCCGGAATCCGACGAATGACAGAGCTGATAATGACGGGGTTTTTTCCGCTGAATATGTGAGAACGGGCCGGCAGGCGATGCTGAAGGCAGGACGAAGACTGCTCCGGAGCATGAGAGAGGCGGAAGGAGATGCAATGAGAAGGCGACTAAATGGCCTATGGCGGGGTAGCGACCAGACAACCAGCCACCGGTCAGTGACGGAACACTAACTAACTAATATAGGTAAACAACAAGCAAGTTGTGTGGACGACTGCTGGTGGGGTAGCTCCTGCAATCGTGCTGTCGCAGCTAACGACCCACTCTAAAGTTCGTCACGTAGTAGTTTTTGATACGTGACCAGGGTAGGTACAGACGCCAGTCAGTCGTACAGTACATTGCTAGACATATTACCTCGACAGCGAACTAAACGTTTATTTCAACAAAAGATTTCACAGATGAGATCTCTTCTGTAAACTCTGAGAAACTGTACGAATATCTGCATTGCTGAATTACTTAAAAGAGTAGCATGGTAGTTGCGATAGACACTTTACAACTGCTCAACCTATCTGCTGCAATCAAGACAAACAAGTGCTCCTTCCCAATTGGATCGAGTGCCTGCCCCGCACCTACCGTTTCGCATGGCGTTGAAGGTAGGTACACAGGTAGGT
Source organism: Colletotrichum caudatum (assembly GCA_030867225.1). Classification (NCBI taxonomy): domain Eukaryota; kingdom Fungi; phylum Ascomycota; class Sordariomycetes; order Glomerellales; family Glomerellaceae; genus Colletotrichum; species Colletotrichum caudatum. Next base: position 58,326 of record MU846165.1, read on the forward strand.
AGGTATGCTACTTAGGTAGGTAGAGCATTGCCACTCTTCCTTCTCTGAAATCTTCGTTCGCCTCCATGCATCGTCAGTCAAGCAACTGTGCCCCCTCAAGCCCCATGCTCTCGATCCGTTTGTTGCATAACTGCATTTTCATCTATAGTTCATCAATTTTTAACAAATGACGAGTTGAATCCCCAAGAAACCGTCAGGCACGACAAAGTAATAATTACTGACCTTGGTTTTCGTTCTGTTTTCCGACAGCCCAGCCTTTCTCCTTTCGGTCTTTATTCTCTGGTCTCTATACCTTTTCTTCTCTATATCGCATTTTCCTGACTCAGTGTCACCTTCTGCACCCAAGCTCGCTTGAGAACCTGCCTAGGAACCCTCACGATAGCGAACTTTCGCCCCGGTAGTTTTATCTCCCGCCGGCTTGTCATGTCGGCAGCCTTGACAAGCTGAGGACGAGCACACATCTACTACGATGGATAGCCCGTTGCCATCGACCATACAGGAGGCTGAGGCCGTAAGTCACTCAGCTCATCTACAGCTTTTACCGACACTTTGGCTGACAGCGTTTAGTTGGTCTTAGCCCTTTATCAACCGGCACCCCCTGAAACTATCGCTCGAATTCAAGATACTCTCCATCGCATGCAAAGAGCCCCATCCGGCTGGTGGATTGCCCGAGATCTCCTGGGCCATGCAGATGACAAGGTTAAGTTTTTTGGTGCTCTCACACTCATCGTCAAGTTAAATACCGAGAGGTGCGGTCTTGCCTGTCATATTTCCACCCTCCACATGCTGACGATGGACACAGTTCATCTCTGTCAAGCGATGATGCCTCAGAACTTCGACAGAATCTGGTCGGCTGGTTTGTCAAATCGCTGGACGATGGCTCTGGGGCCATGGTCATCAGAAAGCTATCCTCAGCTTTGGTCACCTTTTTTCTGTGCTTCCCTGCTCAGTGGGAGTTCTGTATCCGCCATCTTTGCTGTTCTTTGTCAGAGGGGACTGGTTTACCTCAGGAAAGGGTCGACGGGTCCATTGACATATCTCATGTTCTAGAAACACTCCATTCTCGAAAGCTTCAGGCCGCACTGTGGTTCTCAGGATCACTGGTAGACGAAGCAGCCAAAATAGAAATGAACTCAGCAAGGCAGTACGTGTGCTTGAAACATGCTATACTCTTTCCAGTTTTCATCCCTACTGACTAGCTTGTAGCATGGGCTTATACAAGACCCTAACGCGCAACGTTCCAGATGCTTTGGCATTGATGTCTCATGGCTTCTCATGTCAAGGGTCTGCAGATTCAACAAGCCATGGAACGCAGAAAGACACCATCGCTTGCTTGCAGGTAAGGCCTCCTCGCAACAGTTAAATCTTTCGCCAGGAGCATTTGCTCACTTGACCCAGTCGTGGATATGGTTTTCTCAGAGGATATCGGCTCATAATGACGAGCTCGTTGGCTCTCTCCGTGCATTGATACAACCTACCATTGCGTCGTTGGCCGAGGACGAACTGTACGAACCGGCCGTGGAGCTGCTTTCAGATATCTTGTCCAATTACTCTGGGTTTCTGACGGAAGACCACTACGAGTCCCTCTTTTCTCTCTTCGAGACCCAGTGGTCTCGTGAACGCTATCAACGCCTTATTGAAGGAGACTTTGACTTCGACTCTGTCCAGTTCGGACAGCTCATGATTGCTCTTGGTGATGCCAAGGTCGAGGCTCTTATTCATGGTGTCGGCGACCGATCCTCGCGCTTTCTCGGACACCTGCGCGGTCTGCTCTCTGCTCAGGGTTACCCCGTCAGCGATGACAAGATATTCGTCCCTGCACTTGAGTTTTGGTCTACATATGTGGAGACATTGACGGACAGTATCTATTCGGATGACGAAGAGTCCAAAACCTGGGTATCGAAGGCTACATCTCACGTCCTGGAGGCTATATCGACAGTCTGGCAACGTATCGCTTACCCACCTGCTAGTGTCATTGCAAGCTGGGACTCAGCCGAACGAGCAGGATTTAGCGATGCAAGGAAGGACGTCGCTGACCTTCTCCAATCGGTATTCACAGTGACGGGGCCATCATTGATTTCGACATTCGGAAACCTGACTCTTCAGTCGGTATCATCCAATTCGTGGTCTAATCTTGAAGCTGCCGCCTTCTGCCTGGGATCTCTGGCCGATTGTGTGACGGGCGACCCGAGGTGCGACAAGACACTCAGCGCTCTCTTCTCTTCGCCCCTGTTCACTCTGCTACAAACATCGAGCGACTCGATACCGGGCCGCACACGTCAGACCTGCATATCTTTGATTGAAAAATATGCAGACTACTTTGAGCGCGAGACGCAAAGCCTTCCAGCTGCGCTTAACTTGCTTTTTTCTGTCCTGGCCGATCCCCTGTTGGCTGGGCCTGCGGCAAGGTCAATTCAACGGCTGTGCTTCTCATCTCGGACTATTCTGGCATCCGAAGTAAGTGCATTCTTGAGTCAGTATCAGACCATCGCCACGCAGAGCCAGCTTGATTGCCTAGCCTGTGAAAGAATCATGGGGGCTATTGCCGCTGTCATACAGGCTGTTCAGGACGGGAACTCAAAATTTGAACACCTTGAAGCTCTTCTTTCCTTCGTTCAGCATGATGCTCGCAAGGCTGTGCAGTTACTGTCTTTGCCCAGGCTCCCGCCTGATGTGGCGGCAGAATCTCTGGACCTTCATCGCTGCTCAACGTTGAATGAACCGTCCGAGCTGCCTCTTCACATGGCCTTGAAGGCGTTGAGATGTCTGACTAGCATCGGCAAAGGCTTTCAGGTACCGGGCGATGTGCCATGCGACCTGGAGAAAGAAAAAAACATTTCGTCGATCAGCCATGATTCAAGGCTTGACCAGTTGCAATCAGGGATTCTGTCCCTGGTTGCCCAGCTGCAGAGCGCGTTCCCAGGGAGCGGCGAAGTAGCTGAGAGTATTTGCAACATCTTCCGAACAGGGTTTTCCGAATATGAGACTGGCCCATTTGTCTTTCCTCCCCGACTTGTCTGTGACTATCTCGTCCAACAGACGTCTCAAATACCTCGAATCGGCTTATTCGTGAGCACAGCTTGCTCGCTCCTTAGCTCTCTGAGGAATACAAAACGAGGCGAAGTGGACGAAACCAGGGCCAATCTTCTTGGATGGGTCATAGGTCTACTTCAGCAACTGCCAGGTAAGAAGGTTCTTGTTGCACCTAGATGCACTGCTAACTCAGTTGGCCTGGCTACACAGAACCGGACAATGATACAGAACTCGCCCAGAATGGCATCGAATTCACAAATCGGTTAACGTCACGGGAGCCCGCTGTCCTCTTTCATCAAGACTGCCTGCCGCTCGCCGAGTTCTTCTTCATGTACGCGTTGCGGGTATTAGATGGGCGCGAACCACTACCGAAAGCGGCAGCCGCTGATTTCTGGGTCTGTTCCTCCACTTGGAGTAGTATCCTTTATAACTTGCTAATAGAGTGCGCAGGCAACGTTAATGACGCTGAAGCCCATGGATCAAGGATTACGAGAAACGATAGACCATGCCATTGCTCAGCTTGGCCCATTACTTGCTCAGTCGATCGTCCGCAATATTGGCGGTAATGCCTCAAGGAGCGAGTTAGATAGGCTGAGCGAACCTCTGAAGAAGATGGTAAGCCATCATGCCAAAGCTCGTATATGGCTCGAGCAAGCTCTGTATGATGCGTCATTCCCCGGTCAACATATTTCTGATGATGAGAAGGCTCTTTTTCTCAGGAAGATTATCAGGTGAGTTGAGACAGGCACATATAGAGAGACGACCACCAATACTGATTCTCGCATGTAGCCTCAGGGGTTCAAGGGGAACTAACCAGGTCGTACGAGAATTCTGGCTTGCTGCACGAGGGTCTAAGTTTGCTTATGCATCCTGAGGCCGGTGTGAAGGGTCTGGGAAAAAGGTACTTGAGTTTGTGGAGGGATCTTGAAGCTCTGAACATTTCACAATGCAACGGGAGTTCCATGGACCATCGTCGAGGGCTCGCAAGACGTCGGTTCGGAGGGCTCTACAGGCATGGGATGCTTTTTTACACTATCTTACACGGTCTGTCGCCGTTATTCTATATTAAGCAGTGGCTGGCTGTGTTGATATCCGTCCTGGAAGGGAAAAAACCCTCAAGGATTATCTTTCACAATCCAGTAGCTTCTCGTACAATCGCCATAGTTTCCTCTGCGCTAAGGCGGGCTCTTCTTGACCCTTGTGCCTCGACGGCGTCGAGATATTTCCCGTCGTCGGCCGATAAAAAGTCGAAGTAGCGCGCGCGAATTCCATCCAACCCTTTGACGACAGCTGCAGAGACTATCTGCTTAAGGTCTTTAAGAGATGCTCGAGAGAGGGTTTCAGCAAGCTGGCATGGGGTTCTTCCCTGGCTATCGAAGATAGATAGAATTTCCACCAAATTCGTCACCCCTGGCCGGCTGATCGGATCGTAAGAAACATAGTTGGAAGAATCTGTCCGCGCACTCATGATTTTGGTGTGAATCTCATCGGGCGTGTCAGTTATGAGAATGCGCGACCTTGGATCATTGGCTGATTTGGACATCTTCTGATTGGGCTGCTGAAGTGACATGACCCGTCGAGCAGTGGCTGTGTCTGTTCAGGTGATCGATTCCTGGTAACGAAGTATGAGAGGGTTGACTGACATGTGATGGTTTTTGGTAGCACGAGGTGTGGGCCGAAGTGATGGTTGAAGTTGGTAACACATTCGCGAGCAAACTCGAGGTGCTGTCTCTGGTCGTCACCCACAGGAACATGTGTAGCACTGGAAAGAGAGTAAGCAGACCTAATCACAGATATCTACCATCGCACCTGAATATAAACACAGGGAAGTGTTGATAGTTGGATAGGGGGTCACGAACCGATGAACGAGTATATCTGCAGCCTGTAGAACCGGATACGAAAATAAGCCGAGCTTCAATGAAGCCTTGGCACTTTCATCGAGAATAGTGGCGTCGGAAGAAAGCGACAGCTTGCTCTGCAGAGATTGGGACCTTTTTTTAGCAAGGGAACAGGCGAGCAAGCGCCGTGTGATAAATCAACCAACCTTCCACTGCGTCATGCGAGACAGGTAACCCATAGAGGCTGTGCAGCTCAGGATCCACATGAGTTCTGAATGTGACGGAACCTGTAGTCTAGTTGTAAGCATGAAGCTTTTCAACGATCAATATCAGAAAGCCACGGGATTTTTTGTGGGTTTTTTTTTTTGCGGGGGAGGGGGGTATGTAATGAAAGAGAAATACTGCCTATAGCAAGTTCGGGGTCGAATCATACAGAAGATTGGTAAAATAATGTCGAGCGTTCGGGATTGATACCAGTTGCCAACAATGCAGCCAGTGTCTCTCTCTTCCATTGCCTAAGTTGCTTTGCTTGCTGAGGCACGGTAATGGCGTGTAGGTCAACGACGGAATAAATAAGCCTGCAATGATCGGCTGGCTCGCTTTGGAGCTGTACCCATTGCCGTATAGCGCCAGCATAGTTGCCGAGATGCGGTGTTCCTGTAGGCTGGATACCCGAGAAAATGACCCTTTGCTTCTCAGTCGATGCGGCACGCCGCCCATCCAGGGCACGGACTTGGCGAGCTATCGGTCGCGCGTGCCGCCACATGGTGAAAAACACTCGCCGTGGTACTTGCAGGCCGATATCGTCTAGGCCAGAGATCTGACGGTGTGGTGAGCTGATGCCTCCAGAAAGGCTCGGCCAGCATGCTTACCTTCGGTAGCCAGTGACGGATCTGACCGCGATTGCAACAATGTCGTCTTTGAGAGATACCCGACAACTCTGGCGACTATATGAAGCTCAGAGAATGCTCTATAGCTCCATGAGTCTTGACGACACATATGGATCGACCTTGCCAACGGCCAAAACCCATTAGCGAGTGCACAATTGACTGCTTTATTGCAACATATTGCTATAGCGGGGCGGGGAAAACAACCCCCGTCTCACAGGCCACAGCCTAAAGGGTCGAGTGGAAATTGGGATGCAATGCTTCTAGCTCGCCCTTCTACCTGGGTAACCATTCTCCATTGCTAAGATTTACACAGGGCACATGAAGCCCGTTCTAGATACTTAATACAAGTTGACTGAGTACCGACCTCATGTCATTTTCTACAGCTTCATCTTCCTTCCGATAGGTCGATAATCACGTAGGAAGCATTCGTCACTCTCAAGTCCTTCCAACTCCTTAGGAAGAGTCTGTCACAACCGCTGTCGCCGCCTTCCTCTTTAGGGCCTCTTCCCGCTTCCACTGGCTCTCAACGAACCGCCGCTCGCCTTCGGCTAGCTTGCCGCTGTCGGTATCGAACCTCACCTTGGCTAGAAATTCTTCAACCTTCTCAACTGTATTCAGGTCCCGGTTCTGACCCAGGTGGCTCCACTTAGTCTCGATAGCTTTGGCCGTGTCTTGATCTGTAGTGTCCATTGTCTTTCCAACGCCTAGGATATGCAATGTCAGTGTCTGGGGAGACCAGATGCGAGGCTACAAGCAAATCAGAGCAACACATACCAAGTTTGTCAAAGTCCCATACATTGGCCTTCATGCCGATGCCATAGTAAGCGTGTTTCTGCAGAAATGCCAGCCACAGCTGTACCGTCTCTGGGTTCCCGTCGCGGATCTGGACGAGACGACGCAGCGTAATACGCTCAAAGTTCTCTTGTGACTTCTTGAAGATAAAACTACTGCGGGGGACTGTCCATCGCTCCGTGATTCGGGGGAGTGGTACAGGACCGAAGGCTGGGAGCTTCAAGTAGTATGCTGCCCGGAGGGCAAAGTCGGCGAAGAATTCGAGATTCCTCAAGCTATACGAGCGTAGCTGAAGATCACACGACGGAATACCGTACTCGGCCTCGCGTCGGAGTGGCTGGAGATAGAGGGCTTGTACACTTCGAGGGTACCGTGGGCTGCCTCGCTTGCTTTTGGCAAGGACATCGGGACTACAAGATAACGATAGTTAGCAAATCATACAAACACCACGAGCGAGATTTCTACAAATGCTCAGATTTGGTCCTTACACAGCCTCATGCTTATCCAGGGTGGCCGGCTTCGTCTCTGTGGCGAGGTAACGAATCCATGGCTGTCTCTGGGTAATGACCTGTGAGGAACAAAAGTTAGACGGTTAGCTTGCGGACCCATTCGTCCTGCCAACTTCTTTTCGAAAGAAGACGAGACAAAAGGCCTGAACGCACCTGTGACGCTGGCCGCGCAAGGAAGCGGGACGTCGGTCGTAGTAAAAATGTGACACGCATCGTTTTCGAATCCGTGGCAGGGCGCCGTTGCCGTTTGAAGTAACACAGTCGTGCACTGAGGTTAGGAATCGCACCCAGTCCATAAAATCTAGAGGTCTCCATAGATAATTTAAGTAAGAGAATATTTTCATAAAAGATACTACGTATGTATGCATAGCGGGCTGTATATGTACATATTGCATTTTTGAAGCTACCGACCTCATTTCCACCTTGGACCAGGCAGTAAATTTCTCATTTTGCATGATGTCCTCTCGGTCTATTTCCCAAAATGAACTGTACTACGTAGACGATAGCAGAGTGGACGACGAGATTGAACACATGAGGTTCTATTTCCAATATGCAGGCACAACATCATGGCAGGCAACAGGTCCAACTACGAAAAATCATGACTAAAATTACGCGGTAGTGTAGCCATGGAGAATAGGGTATTGTCTAATCATTCTGCCTAGCGACGGCTGCGCCGGCGTCGCTCTACTAACTTCTTGTAATGTGCTTTTCTGCCGCTCGCCTTCTTCACTTGGATGTCCTCGTATTTGGATCTGAACTTGCCCGACGCCTTTTCGGCATTCAACAGTTCATCTACCAGTGTCTGTTTTCGTTCCCTTCGTGTCAAGCGAGCGCTGTGGAATTCGGTTGGGCCCTCAACAATACGTCCAACGTGAGCGTATTGCGGTATCCTAGCCTTGAGCGACTCCTTCTTGTAGTGCCGCTTGGGATCAATGGCAGTTCCTCTCATGTGAAGAATCTGCAGATCTCGCTTCAGGTCGGGGTCATTTGGGTCCGTCTTTGGGATCCCAAACCAGCCGGGGCCAGCATCACTGTGTGTCTAGAACCTGTTATTAGCAAGTATGTCCAGCCACCGTACGGGTTGGAAATGGCCAAGGCAAGTAACGAGTTCTCAGTCAGAGTAACTATGAAAACAAAAGATCATTTTGGCGTGGTGCAGCAACCCAAGACGGGCGCTGTCATCACATCAAGGAGATTAAGCAGGGGTTTGCTTCTCATCAGGAGATAGAAAGAGGAGAGAACAGAGTAATGAGCGTAAACGTACCTTTTCCTCCGTTAGCCTAGGATCGCGAAGCGAAATGCTTCTTATGTCTTGTGCTTTAGGCTGTGCCTTTGATCCAGTAATCGGATCGACAGGCAAGGCCGCGACGGCGATCAAGCTGCAATCCTTCGGCCGTGATGACTGTTTAGTCGCCAGGCGGCTTGCCGCTTCTTTCAAGAGTTCATCGAGATGCCCATCGCATAGCTCTGGCATAGCGGTGAAGTACGATTGAACCGTAGAAACAAAGGGAATCTCGAGGTCGAGTAGAGGCAGCCAAAGACGGAAAACAGAAGACTGGACGCGGTAGATTGGGAATTTTTTCCCCCCCTCTTAAGCTGCAGACGGGCGGGGCGACTTGGAGTTTGGGATGGGGACGAGGACCACTGCAAGAAAGAAGGAAAACAAAAAGATAACCCTCTCCCTCCCACACTAAGGTGGATCAGGGATTAGGTAAGAGGCACTCTGCCAAGCTAGTGTGTCGGTCTTAACCTCAGGCTGTACGTACAAGGCCTTACGCAGTACTGTATGGACCACTGTACATGCCGTGGCTCAACGGCTGTTCTCTGGCCGGTTCGACAATGACTTGTCCCAGTCAACCTCCAGTCGATGAGGCAGCATGTTTTACAGAGGGAAAGGCAAAGCCGCAGCACTTGGCAATGGTATCGAGCCTTGGAGTTTCAACACATAGTTACGTCTTGAGCTTTCATATCCCCCGCCACGTCATCTTAATGCATAGTACGGGGTGTAAACAAATACGCCACTGCTTCATACTTGTGATTCCCTCTCAGCTCATTGACTGATCATTGGCGCCTTCAACATATAAGCAAATGGACCCTTGTCAGGAAAAGGACATCACAAACTCGATGCAAACAAGGCGGGCAGGTTTCAAAGAGGCTAGCCGACGAACCCTTGAATATGTACATAGATGCCCAACTACTAAGCCTGTGTCGAAGGTGTTGAGTAGATAAGTACATACTCAAGGTGTGCCCAAGCTACGCCAGGGTTGCAGCGGCGAAAGTATCAGGTACTTCAGGATGTACTGCCTGGGTATCCAGGCACTGGCGCTGACTGGCTAGCGTGCCTGGTCGTCATTCCGGTCGTATACATGCTGCTGTCGTGGTTCCTGCTGACCGGAGATGGCGAGCAACCGGGCCCGCATTTTTCTTCCACGGAGTACCCAACACCATGTAGTCGGCGAATCGTAAGTCCACCATCGCATTCGTTCCGCCTCATATGTTGCATAACCTCAAAGCACCACGGTGCAACCGCTTTAGCAGTACTTACCTAGATTTTGTTTCTGCCAAACCTCAACTACCGCACAAGGACATGAGCCTAAGTGATCTCTAAGTACCGAGGTACGCTAAATTTACACATTGGACAAGCACGCGGCGTCAGGTCCCTTGAGGTACTAGTAAGCTCAGACAAAATTCCCACGCTTGGTGGTCGAGTACCTATAGAAAGTCACTGGCGGGAGATCGCTAATTGTAAAGCTGAACAGCTTGGTAATTCCACATCCTTACTTGCTCGCGCAAACACCACTGCGCCGACCCCACGCAACGCTTCGTTCGCGACACCTCACGGAACCCAACTCGCCCATCAACCAACCTGACCCAGGGACCTTCCCTTACCTCAACACAGCTTGTAGTCAATACTTGCGGCGCGCACCTTACGTTACGCTGCTTTACCTTATTCGAACTTGACTTCTTGCAATCACGACGCGCGCAACTCCGACAAACAAATCGCGATGGATCCTCAAAATCAGTCTGGCTCCCATGCCCAGCAGGGCCGTCCCCAGCCTGTGTACGACACAACCCATGGCGGTCACTACGGTAAGCAAAACATAAAGAAGTGCTCTATTTCTTTGTCATCCCCGGCGTAGCGCGTGCCCAACATGCGCGCTCTCTAGTTACTTCCATCATGTTGACAATATACTAACGTTTACTCCCTTCACCTAGGTGCGAGCGCAGCGGTTCGTATTTTCTCACCTCGATCTTGTTCTTGACCGACAGCCACAACGGCTGGCTTCCACCGATTCAACCGTCCCGACTGACCATGTCCGCTCGTAGCTTTCCGCCCAAGGCTTCGCCCCTGCCGAACTCTATACTGGACCATGGGCCAACGTGCGTATCTTGCTTGTCCCCCATAGCGACACGAGGACCCAACTAGCTGACGCGCTTTACAAAAACAGGTCCATCAGGGTTTGACCGGACAATACAAGGACATCCTGACAACCTATTGGCAACAGACCATCAACCACTTAGAGAGTGATAACCACGATTACAAGCTGCACCAGCTACCTTTGGCCCGCATAAAGAAGGTGATGAAAGCTGACCCAGAAGTCAAGATGATATCCGCGGAGGCGCCCATCCTTTTCGCCAAGGGCTGTGACATCTTCATCACCGAGCTTACCATGCGCGCCTGGATTCACGCTGAGGAGAACAAGCGAAGGACTCTGCAGCGGTCTGATATTGCATCTGCGTTAGCCAAGTCCGACATGTTTGACTTCCTCATCGACATCGTTCCTCGAGAAGAGGCCTCATCCCACGCTAAAAGGACTGCAGGCCAAGCTGCCCCTGCTCCCCAAGGCGTCCCGGCCCAAACCAATTCTCAGATACCCGGGCAGCACGGCTCCCTGCAACAAGGTGCTAACCACTCTTCCTCCCATCCAATGGCCGCGGCCGACTATGGCCTTGCCGGCCATGCCCTCGGCCCCGATCAGGACTACCGGCAGACCCCCAACATGTATCCTGGTCAAGTACAGCCAGGTCCCTCAGCGGCTTACGGTCAAGCTCAGCAACCCATGTATGGCGAGATCGAGGGCATGTATGGATACGGAGGGATGCAGCCCCAACAGGTGAGTAAATCCAGGCCACGCGTGTCTTACGCCTATCGATTAACTTGCCTCTAGCCGCCTATGTCCACCGAGGAATTTGAGTAGGATCGCTCAGTTGCAAAGTGCATAAACTGAATATCTTTTTCTCCTTGACTGCCAAGGCTGACGGGAAGAGACACCAATATTGTTTCTGTTTGGGTCTGGCGTCGCGGCGTTGAAGGCATTACTAGCGAAGAGAGCTATTATGATGTAACGGTATCAGTCAGACCTGCCAGTGGCCGACAATGAGGTGCTCCAGATGGCAGTGTCCGGGTACAGAGGAAAGAGTCTAGCCAGAATAGTGGCCAGTCTGATCACGTCTGTGAGAGGAAATGTAGATGATTTTGTTGCTGTAGCGAGCTTTGAGCGCATCATAGTGACGTTGGAGCCATGTCCCTCCACGAACACCTCAAAGGTGGCCACGTCCATAAAGCATCTGTCGCAGAGCATGATTGCCTTACTTCATCATACCGAACCGAGAAGAGAAGTTGGCAAGAGGAGCGCTGCGGGTAGGTCCCTGGGCATTAGAAGTGAGCCTGCATGCTGGTCAGTGACTTCGGATAGCGTGGCAAGTCTGAACGTACTTCTCTAGCAATATAGGTCCATTCAAGGCATCAACGCGACCAAACTTCTTGTTGCGAATAGAAATGTCAAAGAACTCGTCATGGTTGTCGGACTGCATAAGATTTATGGTTTGTTGGAGTTCGTCGAGATTCTCTCGGAGCATGGCTCCATTTTCCAGACTGTCAACAAACTCCGTAAGGTATTGCACATCTTTTGCAAGTGCTGCGACAGCATTGGTATTGATATGCTTGACATCAGGGGACAGCGGCAACGCCTGCACAAGTTGTAAGTGACTGGATCATTGACACCTGCATAAAAAAACTCACAAGAATCTTATTGGCGGCATGGCTGAGAGCGTCAAAGTAAATGAGTTCCTTGATCTCTCTTGGCAAGCCAAGAAGTGTGGAGTTCATGATATTAGAGAGATATCGGGTCATGGTCTGCATGTAACTACTTGGATCAGGGGACGTTGTGGTTGCCATCCTATTCGATGCTGTCAGTTGGTATCAATTGTGTAGTTTAGAAACTGGCGGTCAGGCCTATCCCTCTCTGGCTACACTGATACATACCAGTCATATTCAGCGGTGTCCACAAGATCATCAATCTTGGAATTGACGAGTTCGAAGATGCGCTTCTCCGCCGTTTTCTTGTTGTTTCGGAACTCTTCTGTAGCAACGAGCGTGACAGGGCCGCCGGCCGACGTGGATGATCTTGCCCTGATAAGAAGCTGCTCAAGCTCTTGACAAGCAGCTTCGAAGTGCTCAAGGTTGATAAGAATCTGCACGATCTGCCCAAGGTACTGCGAGCTTAATCTTTCAACAAGTGACCTGCAGACTTTCTCTGTCAAAAGTTCATCCAGCGACTGCGCGTAACAAAGTTAGCCAAGTATTTCTGTTCTTAAGCTCGCCGGATCAGTTACCTTGCGGAGTGTATCATCAATGATATTAGGATGCTGAAAGTGGTCGTCCGAAAAAAAGTAAAACTGGTTCAGAAAGTTTCGAATATCGATACAACAGAGCGGATACATCTGCGAGAATGGCAAGACGCAGGGGAAACTGGTTAATCATTAGAATCGGACTAATGTCGCCAAGTGTGTGCAAGATATACCTGAGTTCTTCGAGAGGTTTGTCTTGAGAAAACCAGCTGACATTCACCACCTTCTCGTACTCCTCGCGAGTATTGATGGCCATGGGCATATAGTCGTCGGTCGACACAATCTTGTTGTATCAGTTACGTGGTGCAACGCAAAAGCGGCATGTAGGCTCTCACCTCCTGGAAATCTTCGCTAAACCGGCGCTTGAGGAGCTCGGCGTACTTGTCGAATAAGGTGAGAAGAAAGTTATCGAGCATGGACACGGAGTAACCCCAACCCTAGCAAGTTTCAGTTTCGGGAGCCAACGTCAGAATAATCGCTGAATAGGATGCCCTACCTCCATGGTTTGTATGAACAAGGCTATCACGCCTTTGATCTTGAGTAGAATCTCGGCATTGCTTACTTCATCTAGCGCCTGCGAGGTGAGAGTGATGGCCGTATGGCACATTGAATCCCAGAGTTCGTCCACCTGATCGTGTATTAGCAGCTACGTCAAGAATAAACAAGTGGCCGGAGACCATGAGCCTACATCAACAGCGGAGCGCAGATGAGGAACACGTCGCATAGTGGCTTTTTCGATGATGGCAAAGCCGGCGATGCCTTCGAGCAGACTACTGAGTGAGGTTTCGTCATCTGCAACAAGCCCGACCATACTTGGCAATAGCAAGTCTTTCTGCTGTCGGCGAGTGGCGGCATACTCAGCACGGAACTTGTCGCTCTGGCCTAAGGCGTCGTGGATGTGCAGGCATTCAAACAATGGTGTAAAGTCAACCTGCAGCTCCTCATTGTCAAGCACGTCGAACTCCTCGCTCTCGTCGAAAACCAGCTCGATAGACGAGTTGAGTTTGAAGTTGTTCAAATAAATGTCACGCTCCACGCGTTCCCTCTGCCTTGCCCTTCTAAGTTCGGTGTGATAGAACGCAACTTCGCCGAGGAACTGGGAGGTTTCACGAATGCGAAACAGCCAGGTATTGAGGTCTGTCATGACAGCTTCGGAAATGGTTTTCTGCGACGCCGGTATTGACTTTTGAATCACATCTGCCAACCTGTTCTGGGTGGCGTATTTATTCTGAAGGGTCGGTATCAGATGCTCGTTCTGCAGGTCCTCGAGGGATTTAAGTGCTGCGTAGTACTTCTTTTTGCGGATCAGGTCGTGGGCATGGTTAACAGCATGCAAGATTTTGAGAGACTCATTCAAGGCGTCGGATGCATCGGCAATATTCTGTCGCACAGCTCTTGTATTTACCAGAGCTTGTTTTTGGTCGGCAAGCTTCTCTGTGCTTGCTTGGATTGACTGGTTCAGCCTCAGGATCTCTGCGGTGAGAGTGACGGTCCCCTCGCGTACGATCTGAAGTTGGTTCACCGAGCTCAGGAATTCTTCATGCTTCGTCAGTCCTATCCTCTCAATGTCTGATTCCCTCTCTTCGGCATATCTGACAAGATTTTGCATCAACGATGGGGTTCGGTTCGAGTGGGAGGCATCTTTGAGGACAGGGATCAGTTGATCGAGGAAATCCGTGTCGGACGATGTCAGGATGATCTGAAGTGGTCAACGTTAGTTCGCTAAAACTAATATGCAAGGTTGTAACTGATCATGGAGAGGAACCTGTTGGACGGCTGCGCCGTAGTCATCGTAGGTCTGCGGACGTCGTGGCATCTTGGGCCATGATCTGGACAGTCCTTAGTGGCTTGTTGAACTTGGTGTCGGTGTTTGTCAGCAGAATCTAAGTCACGAAGTCATATGCGACCGCTCTATTCTCACTGTGTTGGTCCCGTTATGGAGAGCTAGGGATTAAAGACAGAAACTTGCCGGGTTAATGTTGGATGTGTGAGTTTGCGCGGAGAGGAATGGTGATGTCGAAGGACGGGACGATGTGGATGTTACCTAAGGTAGCTTGGTTTAGTGGAGTGACAGCAGCTGATGAGCCTTTTTAGTGGGCCCTGGTTGGCTCAACACCGCTAATACATGTGCCCACATATAACACCCCTACCCCATAAGGCAGCAGGTACCCCTGCCCTGTCTGTCCCGGCGAAACTCGGCATACAATAGCAATTGTATACTGACTTCATGCAGGAAGAGGACACTTGTGTACGACTGGCAAAACAGACGACACTTCACAGTTGCCATCTATCCATATTTATTCAAACTATCTTACCTGACGATTCGGAATATACTTATATAAACATTGGCTGTAGTCTCTCTCAATGTCTCGTTCGGATAAAGCACTTTTGTGCTGAGTACGCTCTAGGGCCCATCAGGATTAACAAGAGATGATACCGTTGCCCACTGATGCAAATGAAATATCATATGACACCTTCTGAGTACGAGAGAAGGAACCCTCATGGGTTTGCAACTCTGTGAGTCTGGTTAGACTCAGTCGCTGACCGGAACTGGCTTGGCCTCCATGTTTTCTCTTGACGGTGCAGGGAGATATACGAAAAAGAAAGACAGATAAAATAACCAGTGAGAAAGATAAGGATAATGCCAGGAAGAGAAGGGCTTGAGTGCCTCGTTCTGCGGTACGATGGATATCACGGGGGAGTCAGGTGGTCGAGTCTGGTTTGGGAGACAGGCGAGGAATATAGAAAGTGACGGAAGCGTAAGGTGCCCGCTTCCAGGCCGCGTAACTGCCTCAGACAGCTCGAGGCCGAGAAGAATACTCTATAATGGACAAGGAAGGAGGAGTTTAACGTGTGTACTTTCTATTCCTCTTTATCTACCTACTCAGGCGTTCGTAAGTCAGCTCTTGCCCTTTGCGCCTTCCATTTCACGGCGCCTTCCTCAGGCCACCCAACACGAATGACACGCCCCCCCAATGCGTATCAATCTTAGCTGCCTTCCCCGGACATGTTTTTCCTCCTCTCTTCTATTCCGTGGGTCTTCACCTCATTCTTACATTTTCATTGACTCCGTAACAAGCTTCTGCCGTGTCCTACCTACGTCGAGCCACATTCTCACGAGCGCACCATTTGAACCTCGAGGTGGTTCAGTTGACCACAATCAACAACGAGACCAGCAGACTGCCTGGTCTACAAATCTGCAGACCTCTACGAACGCTGTCTCTGTGTGTCCCTTTCCCCCCTCCCCCGATCCTCGTCACGCATATTCTACCTTTCGTCCGAGGTCCTACACTTCCTTTCGATTCATAGTTGACTGCTACCCGTTGACGTTCAATACATTTCATAAAAGTCATAGCTGTATGTACTCAGGCTATAATCTCAGGGTACGGTCACCTTTCATCGTTCAACTTGGAACTCCTCTTCGCATCTTTTCTAGTCAGTTCTCTTCCTTTTACGCAGCTCCATTCTTTATGTTCTATACACTTGCTTTAACTTGTTACGCTCTTGGTAAAGTCTTATGTGCTAATTCAGGCAGGTACTTGACGACAATCAACTCGATACACAGACGGCATGGCACATAGTCGAGAGACAGGCATGTTCAATCCATCCTCTCCGCATTCCTCTATTGGAGGTGCCGAGTCCTTCAAAGGAACACCAGACACGAGATTGACCGCATTCTCCCCGGAGGGAGGATCAGCCAGATCCTCTCGTCTCTTGAAGTCCACGTCACAAGACTCACCAGAAACCACCCCTTCCAGATACTCTACAAGTGCATTCGGAAGTGTCACATCCAGTGCCGAGAAAGACCCTTTCATTGCCGTAAAATCCAATTCCGGCCATCAGAAGCTGTCGCCGACTGCATCGACCTTCCAGCCTTTCTCGTACACTCCGGAGAAGAGCAGAACCCACAGCACTCCTGAAATCCACCGCCAACTACTCTCGCCAGTCCAGAAGTATGAGGCTGATCTTTCACGAAGTCTCAACGTTGTTTCACAAGGCCGCAATCTCGGCATTGCTGATTTGAATGTATGTTTCGCGGTAAGCCATCCATTTACGTTGTGTGAAGTTTATAGAAAACATATTGACAACGATGCAGAAGTTGCAGCGCCTTGGCCTCTCGGTTCAGGAGCCGACCCAGGTTCGGGGCAGGGGAGGTAAACTCTATGTTCAGTTTAACGATATCCGCGACGCGGTCCTGGTCCGCGACAACATACACCGGGTGGGAGCCGGTTATGAAGCCGAGTATCTCCCGGATGGAGATTTCTGCAAGGTGTGTCCCCTTTCATACTCATTTGAATTCCGGTCACTAATTTCTGTATAGCATACCCACCAAGAGTCCAACAGGTTCGACCTTTGGGTATCTGTGGTTGTCAGGGCCACCCCTCCGGGGTTATTGGATGTGTCTCGTACTGAAGCGGTCATCAAACGTATGCTGGACTCACAAGGTCAGCTTTCTGCATTCTACGTGCAGCATGACCATGATCCCTCGATGTTCAGGGCGTTCATTCAGTTCCATGATCCATCTAGAGCCGCATCTGCAGTGGGTTATTTTAACAACAAAGTCGTCGAGGTGAGTATTTGCAGCCTGTTTGACGTATACACCCGTTACCCCGAGCAAAACCTGACTATTGAACAGGGAGCACATATGACACTCTCGCTCGTGGAATCCAGCGACATCTCTCAGATGGCCCAAAATACCAAAATTGGCACACCTGACAGCCTCAGCCACAGTATGCCTGACGATTTGACCAATACACTCCAGGCATTGGCTTTGTCTAAACCAGCCCCTCAAGTGCACTTGGTACCTCATAGTGTGTCAATGTCCGGGCCTAACTCGCACTACTCGCCCTTTGGCATCCAGGTCCCTCCCTTCGCCATGTGGCCGATTCTCTGCCAACCACAATTTCAACCTCATGGCCCCTACTTGGTCAACGATGGTCAACGCTTGCCACCGCCACCTCCTACAGCCAGTTCGGACGGATACCAATCTTCCGGCCCCCTGTTGTCTCATTCTTCACACACCGTGTCGGCCATGGGTGCGATGTCGCCCAGCGGCAGGAACGAGACTCGCAGACAGAACGCAGCTCGAGTCAACAGATCGCCCTACTATAACGTATCAACTCACCACAACCATGTCGATGTGAATCGTATTCGGGAGGGAATAGATGTCCGCACAACGGTGAGATAGAAAGCCTGGTAAAGTAAGCTCCTGACTGACAATTCCAGATCATGCTTCGCAACATTCCGAACAAAGTCGACCAGGCGATGCTCAAGAGAATTGTGGACGAGTCCAGTTGGGGTAAGTATGACTTCATGTATCTACGGATCGACTTCGCGAACGACTGCAAGTACGTTTTCACCCCATTCAGAGCAATAAGACGAGCGGTAACTAACATTGCGCGCCCCCAAGTGTCGGATATGCGTTCATCAACTTCGTTGATGTAAGTTTCTTTTTCTCGAGCTTACGACGAGTGTCTGCTAACTCCCGACATCAGCCCCTGGATATCATCGATGTAGGTAAGAATGCCCCTGTTTGCGTGAATGAGCTGACTGTAGGAACCCAGTTTGTCAATACTAGGGGCAACCAAAGATGGTAGGTTACTCGTTTCTGCGTTTTCCGTCTCATGCTGTGCTGAGAAGATCACAGGAATTGCTTCAAGAGCGACAAAGTCGCTGAAATTTCATACGCCAGTAAGTATCCTAATGAAGGAAGTTGAAAATTAACGGAAAACGCACGCTGACATGGTCCCAAAGCCATCCAGGGCAAAGATTGCCTCGTTCAGAAATTCAGGAACAGCTCCGTGATGCTGGAAGCGGCGCACTATCGTCCCAAGGTACGACCTTAGCCTGAATGAAGAAAAAGAACTGTTAGGATGACACGAGCGTAGTTGTTTTACACCTCCAACGGACCTGTCCCTGGACTGGCAGGAGAAGAGGAGCCATTTCCTCAGCCGGACAACCAGTCCAAGATGAAGCGCAGCTGCGAAAATGCCGAACACGTCGGTATGATGTCTTCGGATCATGGCACACAACGAACTCCGCTGATTATTGCCATACAGGCCTCTTCACGCCCAATG
This sequence comes from Colletotrichum caudatum, assembly GCA_030867225.1. Taxonomy (NCBI): domain Eukaryota; kingdom Fungi; phylum Ascomycota; class Sordariomycetes; order Glomerellales; family Glomerellaceae; genus Colletotrichum; species Colletotrichum caudatum. Next base: position 77,096 of record MU846165.1, read on the forward strand.
CTGGTCAGCATTTCCGCGACGAGCAGCGTCGCAGGCGCTCCCAGTATGACAGAGGCACGAGACTGGCTGCGCTTGAGGAGCATGATCTGGATGCCTCGATGCAGCCGTACATGTACCACTTACAGTAACAGCCACTTGTTCGACATTACCTGGAAGAGATGACGGAGGAAGAAGCGGCCGAGGTCGTGATACTACTGTGGAAGATTTGCAAACTCTCGAGGTTTTGTCCACTTAACGGGCCTAAGCTCTGCTTGCTATATATACAGGAGCTTTCTGAAAGCGTCATCAACGTGTGATTATTAATGCCTAGCTAGACTCTGCTGAGATATAATGGCTGCGTTACTTTTCAAGGGTTGGTCAACCATCCACACCACCTCACCCTTTGCTTGTGCTTCATTGGAGGGATTCTAGCCATCATCGAGGGAACCCTCGTCTCTTCAGGCCTACCATCAGTCCTCGGCGAGCAGGAGGGTTAAACAAAATGGCATGTAGAGGACACACGGCGGCGTGAATGTTCATCCTCTGGCGGGGACGATGCAAGGCCCAGCCGACAACAACGCTAGCTCATCTGAAGCTGCAATGTTTAAAGGTGCCATATCAACATGGTCGCTTTCAGGGTGGATACTCAGGTAACGCCGGGAGTGGTTTGCGGAGCGTAGAAGAGAGAGAACCACAAGATTGAGACGTATACACAGAAACAGAATCTGCCTCTAAAAACGATTCTGTCAAGGCTACTGTCGTTTGACCTTGAGTCTCCGCTGAGTACTCATGATCAATCTGCCTGGAGTTATCTATTCCAAAAGCCCCATCCTCAGGGGAGCGAATGTCAGAACCGGGAGAAGATTCGCGGTAGCTGCTATCGGGGTCGCTCTCCATGAATTCTTCGACCGGAAGTAGCTCCGATGTCATGGCCGCATCTGCGCGGCGGCTGTACCCAGCATCTGATGTCGGCGTGAGGAGCCGGGTTGATGCGTCTGGTATTGGTCGATGGATATCCGGATTCCTGTCGGATAGTTCGCCTTCACGGTTGATGTCGTTGTCTAGCGGCCGCCCGAACTTGTCATAACGAGGAATGTACACACCTCCGAGGCCACGATCTAGGGAAGAACTGGGCAGCCGGTGGTTGCGACTTGGCGAGCGTCCCAGGTCAAAGGAGCCTGTCAGGATGGGCTGGGTCATGGCCCGAGAGAATATGACAAGGATAAGGCAAGACAGGAGTAGGATCGCCTGTACTATTGCCATTCGCTTCTGAAATACGACCTCGTCGGCGAGAATATTAAGCCGAGAGCTAAGAGCCACTGTCTCCCTTTGTGACTGCTCCCGCTGGCTCTCCAGCGCGATGACAGTGGACTGCCAGATTTGGTCGTACTGTTGGCGAACGGTCCGCAGTTCCGAAAGCACAGTATGATTGAGGCTGTCTAGGAAAAGGTCTATCCTGGACAGTTGTTTTCTCTCGGCCAGCAGCTGAGTAGCTTGCAGAGAGCGAGATTGTTCCTCGATATACTTTAGTGACAATGACACATTGGACTCAAGATACTGAAGACGCTTGCTGACTGCCTTGAAGAAGCTTTCTTGGACGGTCGGGGATCCGAGTGCCGCAGTTGAGTTATTCTTGTTCCGAGCCTGTGTGGTAGCCTGCGAAGGTGCCCTTGTGGAAGATGCACCAATGTTGAAATTCTCACCTGCCCCCCCGGCCTTCGTATCCGAATTAACGCTACTTTGATGTGTGGATGGAGAACCAGAAGTGACAGCTAACGGCACGGTGTTCCGTTCAGCGTGACGGCCATCAGTCGTCGAGGCGGACGACTCTTCGTCGGGAGTCTGGCCAGAGAGCCTTTCCATACCAGATCTGACCCGGGTCGCGACATGATCCGGGTCCCCAGGCGTCTTGCTCAGCGATACGGTGCTCGCTGGGCTTGCGCTTGATATGTAGGTAGTAGTAGCCGACGATAAACAGGTTGCGTTTTGATCGTTGGCAAGACGGAATATGTGTATAGGCATCAGCGGATCTACCGAAACAGCGGAGTCCACCCCATATGCTGCTCTACCGAGAGGGGATATCGATACGTTATCTCGCCCTTCAACAGTATCGCCAACAATGTTATCTTTCATAGATCCAGTTATTTCGGCCGCCGGCTCGTCTACATCTTCATCCTCAGCAGGCGTCTCTTGATCCTTCCATGATTCCAACATTCGCGTGCCATGGACACGGAGAAGGGAGACCGGGCAGTAGAATTCATTGCCGTAGTGAGTCAGAAACTCGATCCGGACATACTTTGCCCAGATCAAAGGATTCTGAACCAGGAAAGGCTGAATGTCACGAGAGTTCTTCGCCTCAAAGGTGCCCAGATCTTTCCATTTGTCGGCTTTGACAGGATACCTGTCGCTTACGCTGACCCGAAAGTGCCGTATCATGCTTGAAAAGAATTCGAAGTTGGCCAGGACAATCGTGTCAACCAGAATATCGTCACTGAGCTCGACAATGACAAATTTGTTCTCAGCTAAGCATTCCAGTAGCATATACGAGTCCTTGTTCTCAACTAGTATGGCTTTTGAATTCTTTGCCCCTTGGTTGGTTTTCAGTACTGTTGCGCCAGCGTCGAAGGAGGAATAAGAGAATCTTTCTTTGCAGGTCTTTCCTGCATCCTTGCTCCGGTAGTATTGAGTTCGCCCGTCGTCATAGAGCACCGGTTCTAGCTGTTGCTCGGTCCCTGCAATCTCAGTCGGCGTTGCTTGGGGAGCTGATGCGATATTGCTGATTTTTTCGGACACGACGTCGAAGTTCAGGTCGATCTCTCCATCGTCCCCAAGACTGTCTAGACCTAAGCTCCTTGCGGCCCTTTCGGCTTCGATGGTACGATCCAGAGATTTTCGAGACTTCAGATCCGAAGGGTCTTGTCCAGCCTTGCGCAGCATCATTTCCTTCCAGTCTTCAAATGATATGAACGGCCTCGGTGTGGGTTCGTTATCGGCCGTGGCATCTGTGGAGAGCCCGATTGTTGGAGACCTTGGTCCAGGCAGAGTATCGTCGCCGCCAGCATTGGTTGGAGAGTCAGGCGAGGCCCGCGGACCATCGGTGATAGGATGAACACTTTCATGAGATCCCTTCTCGCCCGGCCAGCTCGTTTTTAAACACTGTTGCGGTAGTGTATGGGTTATGTAGTTGATGGTTTTAAATTCGCAAACGGCCGCCTGGCCATCAAGAATTGTCGACGCTTGGCACGAGACTTGGAGACAGTGAAAAGCCAGTGCCAAAAAGAACATCGGGGGGCGACTGAATGAATAACGACGGCAATAAGTCCACAGCATGATGTCGTGCCGGGTTTGGCAGCGGCGCTGGCAGATGCAGCTTTAGGATTTCGGTCATACTACACGAAATATTAATTATGTAGTATGAAGGGCAGATGTCATAATGTAGGTTTTTAAGGTGTAGGTTACTATGTAGGCATGTCATACCTAGGTAAATTATAGTGCTGGTGGTGGCTATGTAGGCGCTATAGCTACAGTAGGCCTATAAAAGAATAGATAGAATAATTTCTTGATTTATATAAATAGTTAGTGGTTTATAACTATATACTATATA